>JAVCKV010420532.1:0-12527 GCA_032274145.1 Herpochondria borealis | reverse complement strand
TTTTTATTACTTACATCTTTTTGTATCCCGTCCCATAGCCTACACGTGGAGGCATAGGGCAGACCGGATGCGTGGGGTAACCATGTCTTGTACCGTCATGACTACGGTCAATATGTCTACTGTCGGCATGGTCAGTGACGCAATCTTGAAGCAGTTTCGAATTTGTTAGCTGACGGTACAGTAGATGGTGACGTGACAGTATCAGTGGCATCAGTCACAAAATTGATGGCGATGCTACCGAATTGATGAAAGAACTGATTGCGTCGACAACAGACGGCGATGGCAAGCGCATGGAAGGGATTCGTGATTATCTGATGGACATGATGGTGTATGTCTCCAAGGAGCCAAGTATCAAGTGGAGCAGTTGGAAAGATACCAACCGTACCTTGGATACTTGTCGATCCAGGTGGTGCAGGAAACATTTGCAAGAACCACTCAAATGGCGAAGGCGATGCTTTCATTCCCAATGAGCCCACATTTCAAGTCGCGCTTCAAATGGATGAACAAGATGAGACTTCGAGAAGCCGCTGCCATGGACACTTTCTTTGCAAATACACCCACCTACGGAGGTGGAGAAACATGTGCTCAGGTGTTCTACGGGGTGGCGTCACATGTCATCAACGCCTACGGGATGAAGTCAGAATGTCATGTTGCCAACACATATCGTGATTTCTCGCGTGATGAAGGTATTCCTACCGTTTTCCGTTGTGACAACGCGAAAGTCCAAACCGGCACGGAGGTGACGGCACTCAACCGTGACTACCTCGTCAAGGATAGACTGACTGAACCTCATCATCCTCAACAAAATCCTGCTGAGTCTCATGCGGTGAAATGGCTCAAACGTCACGCGAAGATCCTGATGGATAGGTGCGGTGCTCCACCCAAAATGTGGTTATTGGTGGCAAAATACCTCGCTGATATCAACAACTTCACGGCTGATGAATCCCTCAGATGGGGTATTCCGTACACCGTTAGACATGGTGAAACTGTGGATATCTCTGCCTTCCTCAACTACCGATTCTACGAGAAGATCCTGTACTCAGACCCCACTTCCACATTCCCTGAATCCAACAAGCTTCCGGGATATTGGGGAGGTGTCGCTCACAACTGTGGTGATGCTTTGACGTACCTGATCCTCACCAAAGATACTGAACGAATCCTCGTATGCAGCGTGATCCGACCTCTTCAAATGAACAAAGAGAATAAGCAAGTTGAGTTCAACAAGAACCTAGATCCGGAATTACCCCATGTCAACTCTGACAGCACAGAATTGCAACTCGACGGCACATACCTGAGGAAACCACGTAAGGTGGAACAGTATCGACGCTCCTTGAAGAAGAAGCACCGACGCAGGGCCGCGCGACGACCGAGTACTCCCGAGCCTGCTACGAGAGATAGTCCCACGGACGTTCCGAATCAGGGGAGCCAATCCTCTGAAGCACTGACTCAGGGGAGTCCATGCAAACCCGTGACTCAGGGGGGTACACATACCATCTCGGTTGGAACCCAAAAGAGTGCCGACGGCGTGGCGTTACCACCATCGACGCTCCCACCTTGCTCGTCAACAGTGACACCACCATCTAGTGACTCCGAATCTGAGGATGAATCGGATTCAGGGGAGGAGAATGAAGCATCCACAAAGCCTCAGTTGCCTCAATCCAAATCCCCTCGACGATCCACGAGACTCAGGACCAAGATGAAGACATTGCTACTGGGACTAGCGTTGACCACTGCAAACATCTTGAGCGCTGGCGTCAATGCTACTCTTTTCAACGGTCCTACTTTTGACACCTACCAGATGGAAGATCACACCCACATCCCTGAACCAGCTGAACCTGTGATTTTCGGCGATAGATATGAAACACAGGTGGCTCATCTTTCAATGGCTGAACTGAACCAACTCCAATACGTTCAAATGGTGGACATGCAGGATCCTACAAGAATCTTTTGGTGAAGCTGACATGAACTGGACCCCGGTGGCAGTTCTGGAGCATAAGAAAAGAAGAGTAAACACCGACGATATTCACGTGAAACTTCTTATGCAGTGGGCGAACGTTGAGACATCATGGCAACGTATGGATGATGTACGATACCAAGATCCATATGTTGTTACAAGATACGCCATGGATAACAAATTGGCTGACCTTCCTGATTTTGCGTGGGTTAACTTGTATGCCAATGATTCACGAAACCACAGAATCTTCAACACAGCAACAAAACCGGGAAAACGACCTTCCAAGTACAAGTTCGGTACCCAAGTCCCAATGAATGTTAGGTATGCATTGAAGTTAGACCAGATGTGGAAACCATGAATGACGAGACGCGATAGCTAAAGAGCTTAAGCAGATCAACGACTATGAGACCTTCCGTTCCGTTACCAAAGCCGACAACCTGGACGATTATACACAGGTTCCGTATCACATAGTGTTCGATGTGAAATTTGATCTTCGACAAAAGCACGACTGGTCGCTAATGGGGGATACTACCCAAGAAAAAGTATACTCCGGAGTGGTCGCAACGGACACCATGAGACTGGCTTTTCAAGTGGTGGCCATGAATGACCTACAATGCTGTGCTGCTGACGTTGGCAATGCTATCTTATATGGCAAAACCCGTGAAAAATGTTATATCATTGCTGGATCCGAGTTTGGCGTTCTCCAAGGACAACCTCTCATCATTGACAAAGGACTCTACGGTTTACGAACGAGTGCGGCAAGGTTTCATGAGCACATGGCAGCCCAATTACGTTCCATGAATTTTGTTCCGACACTCCTCGATGCCGACCTTTGGATTGATTCGAGATTGTGGGGGGATTACGAATATGTTGCACCGTATGTCAATGATATCCTGGCCTTCTCAAAAGACCCCATGACAATCATCAACACCCTCAAGTCCAAATACATCTTAAAGGGAGTCGGCGAACCCAAATACTACCTGGGTGGTAACATTGATGTCCTAGACGGCGCATGGGAACGAGACGGAGTGAAGAATACATTATCCGCTTCCACACACATCAAAAACGTAGTCAACAAGCTGGAACAACTTTTTGGTGAAGTGATTCCCTTCTCGACAACCCCAATGGCAGAAGCATACCATCCGGAATTGGACGAGACACCATTCCTTGATCTAGGGGAGGCTAGTAAGTTTCAGACTCTGACAGGTTCAGCAAACTGGGTGATCACTTTGGGCAGATTCGATATAGCATACTCCACTATGGCACTGAGTCCATTCTCGATGGCCCCAAGAGAAGGACACCTGAAAGCAATGACCCTTGTTTTTGGATACCTGAAACGACAACCAGATGGGAAACTCCTTTGCGATCCCAACTTGGCACCATACGAGCAACACGTGTCCCCTCCAGAACATAATTGGTCTGAATTCTACCCTGATGCAATGGAAGAGCTTCCTCCAAAATATCCAGACCCAAAGGGAAAGGGAGCAAACATCACGTGCTATGTTGATGCCGATCACGTTCATGACCAACTCACAAGACGATCAGTCACTGGTATCCTTCTGTACGTCAATGAAATGCCTATTAAATGGATGTCCAAGAGACAACGGACAGTGGAATCCAGCACTTATAGATCCGAACTGGTAGCAGCAAGGTTAGCCGTGGACATGATCATGGAGATACGATACGCGTTAAGACTAATGGGCGTTCCACTTGTCGGACCCGCACTGATGCTTGGGGATAACATGTTGGTGGTCCTGAACACCACAGTGCCTTCATCAGTTCTCAAGAAGAAACACTGTTCAATCTTGTATCACCATGTACGAGAAGCTATTGCTGGAGGTATCTGTCGTTTTGCGCATGTGAAAACCACGGAGAATATTACTGATATTTTGACGAAACCAGTCAACAAGACTGCCTTCTACCACCTCTCGAAGAATGCGATCTTCCGTGTGCCGAGTAGCGTTTCGAGCGTTTCTGAGGGCCTTACAGCGGACAATATTAGCGTTCTTCCAGAACTGGTACCCGAAACTCACAAGGACATTCTGGACAACGTGGTTCAGAATTCCGTTGATACGGATGGCCGTCTCTCATAATTTGACCGTTTCTCACGAAATCTGACCATTATGTGTTTTATGTTGTGAAAAGAAAACAGTGGTTTTCTGATGTTTTTCCATATGTTGTGTTCATACTTTATGTTGTTGATCCAATACGATGGCACGTTGGAACCGGAAACAAGATCCTACTTCTCCAGCAAGTTCAAGCTCCACCTTCAATGTTGGAGACCCAGTGAAGATCAGCAGTGGGAGCAAGTACGCCGGTAGAGAAGGGATCCTCGTTCGATGGACCACAAATGCTCAAAAGACTGGACAGATTCGTTTTGATGACATCGATGGCGCATCCAAGAAACCTATTCCAGTGGCATATTGGTTCCTTACCAAGGCTCAGTCATCCCAAGACGCAGCGCGTTCTACGACTACATCATTGCCTGCCAATCCATCGTTTGACCGTACGTCTCCTTCCAATGGCTCCATACCCGGTCGGTTCGTGTTTTATACTGATGCAGATTATCGTGCTGCGCATATCGAGCAAACCTTGTCCGATCCCAACAATGCGAACCTTGGATCAGCCGTTGATGAAATTGTCGACGCATTTATCCATCTTGGATTTGGGTCAGGCGATGTGACTCTCTCCCGTTCTTTCAGATGAAGCTCGATAAAGCTCAAGAAGCTTAAGCCGGAGCTTATCGTCCGACGAAAACGGAAACGAAAGTGCAAAAATTTCAAACTTCTGTCATTGGTAACACAGTAGACGATGTTTTCAGGGTCCCTATACTAGTAGTGCCATTATTGCGTAGTCCCAAGTCTCTGAGAATGCCACCATGCCACCCCCAGAGATAGCACAGTCCAGTACTGTAGCTCCTGTAGACCAGGAGGTTCCAAAATTTGTGCCAGCTACTGTTGGGTACTGTCTATATCTATTTATTTTAGGCAACGTGGGAAGCAGATTGCTGAAAGGGGTCGTGGCTAAACTTCAGCAGACTCCCTACCCTCCCATGTTAGAGATATCAAACATGCGGGTCACCCATGAGTAGCACAGGTTTTTCTCTACTACTACGAGTAGCACAGGTATTTTCACTACTAGCACAGGTTTTCCACTACTAGCACAGGTTTTTTCACTATTAACACAGACTTTTTGGCGATAGGAATAAGCACTAAGTGAGATATTTAGGTTACTAGAACTCGAGTTCTCTAGAGCAGTCATTTTGTAATTCACAACTGACAAATCCACCGAAACAGGGTGACAATCGCTAAATACGAGTGTTTGTGAGTCACGGAAGGTCACATTTATCACAAGTTTCAACTTTTCTCACAACTTTGTTTGCCGTACTGTATGTGTCATCGTCCATAATCGCCTTGATAGTGGGGAACCACTTTTGATGTCTAAGGCAGCTTCGAAGAGCTAATTACGAGTCTTTTTGCAAAATACTAGTCTAAAATGGGCACCAAAGTGTACTTGTAGCACACATTTATGTGTCACGAGCGCAAATCTCTTGTGTTAGCGAAATACTATGTAGTGCACAAAATTGTGTGCTCGAAGTGCAAATGGGGGGTACTTTTGCGAAATATATGGCAAAAATCGGTACCAAAGTGTACTTGTAGCACACTTTTATGTGTCACGAGCGCGATTTTTGGTGTTGGTGAAAGACCATGTAGTGTGTGCTTGAAGTGCAAATGGGGGGTCGACAACTTGGCAAGGGCTCTTTTTAAAGGTATGGACATGAAGATGATGAAGACAGATGAATAATACTATAATACATTGTCTAACATCGTGACTTTCTCTTTTGCTAGATGCACTAGCCAGTGCAATTGAAGAGGATACCGATTTTGATGAGATTCTTGACGAGGACAATGATGTGTCTGATTCTTCCGGTTATAAGCCTCCTCCTGTTGCTGCTGGGAATCAAGCCCGTCCTGAAGTTGTTCACTCTAGTCTTCAGGCTGCAGCTCATGGTGGTGTGGTCTCACAGGCTACTACAATCCAGTTTGCCATTGATGCAGTCAGTCGCCCATTGCCTGATTTCGACGATGCTGATGTTTTGGCTGATACCCTTATGAACGACGAGGGAGGGCACCTGAAGAAGTCATCTGACAAAAGCGCTGGTGATTGCAATGTTGCACCAAGATAAAGTAGATCATGAAACTAAGCCCTTTGTCATTCTCTGGTGTCCATTTTTAATAATATATCTACAAAGAAGAAGACACCATTATGAATGTATAAATGATTTCTAATTTTGTTGTTGTTAATCTATATTAATGTAGATTGTTGGGTGGTAGCGACAGCAACAGCAGCAGCAACAACAACATTAATGAAACTAAGCCCAACCAACTATGTTGACGTCTAACCACACAAGAAAAATCCAACGCGGTTCTGATTTCCAAACCAGCCTACTCGTTACAGTGATAAGCAACGGTGTGACAAACCAATGGCATGAATTGTTGACTCCAACTGCTGATGCATTCTGAACCACCAAAACCAACTTGAAGCCAGCAAGACCACCAAAGGAGCCACCAATCGAGTTGACCCCCAGCTCAAGAAGCAGAGGAGAGCCACAAGAGCCACCACCACAAAGTTGGTCCAACACAGTCCTCCTTATTCAGGAGGATCTGATTTGGTAGGGGTGCAAAAATGAACCAATCAATTACACCAGACCACCATGAACCACTGACACGACTACTGTGCAGACAGTTTTACACCTTCCGGGTGGTCAAGTTTAGCTACTGTACTGCACCAAGCCCAGCCTCAGCTGAGGGGTTCAGCCATTGGGACATTCAGAGCTTCTTCCGGTTGAGGGCTTGTGGTTGGCAAGAAATTCTTCCCATGACTCTCCTGGATGCAGCCTTGCAGGATTAACAATCCTTGACCACTGCAATTTTCATCAAGAGGGGGCATGGGATTCACCCAACTTGACAGGCCCAATTTTACAATAACAGGGGGCAGGACCATTAATCTATATTAATGTAGATTGTTGGGTGGTAGCAGCAGCAACAACAACAACAACAACAACAGCAGCAATGAAACTGAAGATTATAAAATTGTGCTGCAGGTGAAGGGGGGTAAGCATGTCTGTCCTTTGGCAGTGAGCATGTGTGTACTAGAGGTACCTCTACCAGCACCTACAGTACTGTTGTGCAGTTTCGGTTAGAGCTACCATGAGAGTTAAAAAGGTTGATACGACGGTCATAATTGGACATTTCTTTATGTCAATACGATTACCACAGAGAATTCCGCTATTACCACAGAATTCTGTGCTGATCTTGGAATTCTCTGTGGTAAACGTGATGACTTTTCTGAAATGTCCTACTATGACCATCATATTCCTAAATGATAGAACTGAGTTTTTATCGAATCAACGTTGCAATAACGGTTCCTTAAATCGTGCGAGCTAGCACACTAATTTCGCGAGACTGACAGATATAACGCCCCAACGCGCTTTCACGAACGGGTACACGTGTACAGACTTCTCTTGGAACCTCCTGTTTCACGAGCGATACAAGTACACGTACCTCGTACTTACTACGCCTTACACAATCGCCTATCTGAAGCGTGGGCACTGCGGAAGAAAGTGTTTTTCACGTTTTACTGTATGGTCGGCACAACTCTCCACATGGGAACGAAAGAGTACAGTATAGTGAGTAGGACCAACAACTATTGTCCGTACTGTATTAGATGCTGTAGAGTGGCCACAATCATAGGACTCGTTTCTTCTGATGACGTCAAAGCATGTGACCGAGAGTCAGTCCATGGTTTCATGCTGAAATTTCAAATTATTATTCTGTTCTTTGCACCATGATGATCAGCAGCCACAGCGACAGCAGGAGTAGTAGTCGTAGTCGTAGTAGTAGTGCGATGAGCTCTATTTCGGATTCACGCTACGACGTATACAATAACGATGACAATGACTGCAGCAATGTGATTCATCATCAAGGAGGAGGTGGAGAGGATCAAAGTGGAGTATTGTATGGTCGAGACAAGGAATTCAAGATCCTCTGGGATGCCTTTGAGTCTGTAGCATCGGGAGAACACCTGACTCGCACGGTAGTTGTACATGGGAGTTCTGGGGTTGGTAAGACGGCGTTAATGGATCTGATCCGAGAGCCAGTTTTTGAGAGAGGAGCATACTACTGTGCGGGCAAATTCTTTCAAAACTCTGCCCTGCACGAACCTTACAGCGCGCTCTTGGCAGCCCTCAGCGATCTGTGCGATATAATTGGACAACAACAACAAGACGACGACAAAGAAATTTTAAAGAAACAGGTTCAGGAGTCGCTCCAGGGTGCTGAGGGTGTCCTACTCTCGAGAATGATTACCAACCTTTCCGCCATCGTTGGCGACGATGAGACGAACTTATTTGCTTCTCGTGCACCACCACGATCAGGGACGACTGTTGCGACTGTGAGTTTCCAGGGAGCCTTCAAAGCTTTTCTACGCGCAGTGATGTCAAGTTCGGAACATCCTCTTGTGTTGGTATTGGACGATATTCAGTGGATGGAGGAGGAATCTCGACTGATTTTAGATGCCTTGCTGAATGGTACCATTGTACTGCAGCATGTTCTATTGGTCCTCTCGTATCGCGACGAGGAGGAAGAGAAACTGACAGAGTTGTTAAGGGACAAGAAATTCGTAGATGTCCCAGTCAGTTGTCTTGGTATCGAGGATATCGTTACGTTGGTCTCCACGAGACTGGTGGGCGTGATTGAGAGCGAAGCACTACATGATTTGGCAGAGCTAGCGCTCCAGCGAACAGGCGGAAACCCATTTCATGCATCTCAGTTTCTGAGCATGTTGGACCGGGAGCACCTAGTGATGTTTGATCGTGCTGATCCCTCAAAGGTAAACTTTGATGTGGAACGAATACGGAGAGAAACAACCTTGTCAGACTCGTTGGGCGAAGTCATGTCGCGCAACATGGACCAGGTGGATCCGTCTGTGCTAGAAACTCTAAAGCTTGCATCGCTCATGGGTACAAGATTCAAGAGCAGTGTTGTGCGTGCTGTCGTTACCAAGCTTCGCCAAAGAGAAGATTTCGACTCTATGAATGCCGATTTGTTGCCAACAAACTCGGATGCACTAGATGCCGTACTCGAGTCGGCAAGGAAGGCGAATATCATTGATCGGATTCGAAATCGCGAATACCAGTTCTGCCATGACAAGATTGAAGCGATTCTTCATGGGATGGTTGAGGTTTCCGATCGCCAAAATATACACCGCATTATTGGGGAGACGTACCACAGCTTTGGTGACGAAGAATCAAACTACCAGGCTGCCATGCACTTCAACCAATCCAGAATTGACAGCGAAGAGGAAAGAATACACGTAGCTCGCATGAATCTCTCAGCAGCCATCTATTGCAAGGGACGATCGGCCTTCTCCACCTCGGCAGCACTTGTACGCGAGGGGATTCGAATGATTCCACTCGCAAAGCTGTGGGCGCCTGACTACTATGAGTTGTGCTTGGAGATGCACAATCTGCTTTTGCGTATGGAATTCTCGGCTGGGGAGTTTCGAGCCTGCGAGACTGTCGCTGAGGGGATATTCGAAAGTGCGGCTACTCTGCGAGACACCGCAATGGCATCAGTGACTGTTGTGGAGATCAAAATGGCCGAGTACAAAGCCCAGGAGTGTATCAAAGCAGCAACATCAGCTCTTGAGGTTCTCGGACTCCCCCTGCCTGCAAAAATCGGGTCTTTGCACGCCATGAGAAGGCTGTTGAAAGTGAAATTTAAGCTCCGCAAGTTGACAGACCAGCATATTCTGTCTCTTCCGGTCTTGGCTGGCAACGACGAAACAGCTTTGCAGGTTAAAGTTCTTGGTATGTACTCTATTGCTGCCATGATTGAGAATGACCCAAAGAAGACCATGTTTTCGGCGATGTTGGCCATGGAGCTCTGCCTTCAACGTGGATTGTCTCCTTACGTCGCGAGTGCCTTCGCGCTCTTCAGCGCTGCTGAACTATCACTGGGCAACAATGCTAGAGCGCATCACTTTGCGGAGCTTGTGTTGGTCATATTGGATCGGCTGGATTCTCGAGAGACCGAGGCACCCGCTCTGTTGGTTATCTCGACACTTGTCCTGCACTGGCAAACAGCCTTGCGCGACCTGGTTCCACTGATGAATCGCTGTGTGAGAACCGCTCTTCAAACAGGGAATGTATTCTTTGCTTCGAGTGGAGCTGCCAACACCGTTGGAGTACGCCTGTACGCGGGTGATAGCCTCGCAGAAATCGAAGAGTACACACAATCTACTTTCCCTCTCATTGCAGGCATGGCGAATGATGACGTACAAGTTTGGATGAAGCCATACTTCCAACAAGTTCAAAATATGAGAACAACTCGAGAAAACTGGCGCAATGCAACGAATCTAACTGGGGACTTTATGACGGAAACAGATTTCGTCAAGAATGCTATTGCAAACCATGATTTGGTTCAACTGAGTATCGTGTGGATATGCAAACTACAGCTTGCCTATCAATTCAATTTCCTAACATTGGCCGAGTCTATTTTCTGGGATCTATCTCAGACCTGGAAATCGTTTCGGCATCACTGTAGTTACTCTGTCTTCCATTGCTATGGCGCCCTCACATTCTTACAACTTGCCAAGCAGCAGCAACAGAATCAGAAAAGAAGGCTGCGTAAGGCGCGCAAGAGTATGAGAGCCCTGGGCAAGTCAAATCCACGCCAGTGTCCCAACGCGATACCGCTAGTGGCGATTTTGTTGGCAGTTGAAAAGTCACTCAAGAAATCTTGCAAAGTTTCGGTTCTCGAAGACTTGTTTAACCATGCAATTGTAGAAACTCAAAAGGCGATGATGCCGCACATGGAGGCACTGGCCAATGAACTGGCCGCTTCATGCTTTGCAGAGATCGGAGGTGACGACCTCGTTATCAAGGCAGAACGGCATATCTTGAGAGCCTTGGAACTGTACGAATACAAATGGTGTGCGACCGCCAAGGCAGACTGGTTACGTGAACAATATCGACACTTGCTCAGCACGATAGAAGACTCGAGTGCTGTCAAGCAACAGCACGAGTTGGAAGGAATGGTCGTGGTGGAAGAATATGTGGCAGCGTAGAAGATAACTGCAACGTGAGATAATGCGGCATGCCATCACAACCTTTAAACAAGGCGTAAGTTGGCATGCGCTAGTCTGTGGACGGTAATCGTGACCTCTGCCCAAGAGCAATTGGTAACTCTCGGTCGTCATTCTTTTTCGTGTCATGGACACGTCTCTCTGACAGTCTCAAACATCACTTCTTCATGTCCAACGATTTCGACGGTGGTCCCCCATCCTACGACTGTGCATACCCCACCCATTTCCGTTTGATATTGACCCAGATGTTCAAGCTTGGCATTGACGTTGTGGGAGCTTGTACTCACGATGTGGTTGTCGCTCAGAACTACAAACCATATATCGTGGCATCTGACGTTGCCCAAGAGACTCTCAGGCACGCCGTGACAGATGGGTTCAATATGGATGGTACCAACGATAAGTCACTGTGAATATGTCTGCCGTCCATATAGTGACACCACCAACTTTCAACCAAAGAATCTACCAGGACAAATGGCAGGGGAAAAAGCAAGAGCACGGGAAAAGAAGAATATAGCAAGTATTGGCAGCCGCTGCTCGAAGACGATGGACGAGAAGGCCGACCCGCGCGTCTTGACTCGTGCTGATATTGATGGACGAAAGCTGCTTGACCCAAAGTACAACTACCTCTCGACTCGACTGACACTGTCTATCTGGCCGTATTCCTGTACAGTGAGTTGGTTTGGTATCAACCATCCTCCTTATATCTCATGCTGCTATCAACCTAGTGACAGTTTTGAGGAGGTTCAATCTTCGCTGGTGCGCCGAGCATGGGAACCCCATACCAATGATGGCACTGACAAGAAGTAGGAGGTTCGTACGTAGCGTAGCGTAGTAGAAGAAGGGTCGTGCAAACACCGTGGAAGACTGCGACCGTGACGATCAGTGAATGTTGATTCTTGACTAGCTTCGATCTTCCCTCGTGCGTTAGTCCCATCTGGGAACATCAGACTGAAGATGAGTATTGGTGAGGCCTTCTGATGGGTCCTGCTGTTGACCTCAGGCTGACCTAAGAACACCGGTTGCTCTGTTGGCTACATGTACATGCAGCGTAGAGTGTCCATTATGTGTACGTACTCCTAGAGAAGACACTCGGCATGATGACAGTGTCTCAGAAATATACCTCGTGGTCCAAAAAAGTTCCTTCTGCCAACATCCGCCTCTGCATACTACAAGTAGCAAAATGCATAATTCTAATCTGGACCAAATCATATTTTCGTTTTCAGTGACATCCGTTTTCGAGTTTTTATGTGACATTTTGTAATTAACAACAGAACATATGTATTCAGCAGCACACGTATTGTAATTAACAACAGAATTCTGGAGTTAACAGCAAACTACAGCAATTTTGTCGTTGAATACAAACTATCGCGATGCAGTTGTCTATCGCCGCCAAAGACACCATGTATTGATTCGATCGACTTCATTG
>JAVCKV010420422.1:0-12528 GCA_032274145.1 Herpochondria borealis | reverse complement strand
TTCACGGTATCACCACTGTGTGTAGATATTACTTACAACATGATGCAGCCTTTTCTTGATTACAATATATGACAGCAACATTTTTTTCGTTCTCGCGCCGCTTTACACTTCGAAACACATGACGATTAGTGTAACTTTTCATACTCCCCAAGTTTTGGGGTATTCAATGTTCAGCTTTTCAATGCGATTTTGGAGACATGGGGTGACGAATCGAAGAAGAATAATGAAATGAAAAATGATTCTTTTAATTCCATCACCGCAGCTCTCGTCAAATACCACCAATCATTGCGAAAATATTAAAACAAGCTGTTCTTTTCCGGACATATTAAAAACATTAAACAAAACGTGAATTGAACAAGTGAACATACTATTATTTTGGGAAGTTTGCAAAACTTACTGCTTCAAACCAATAATTATCTTGGACAGAGTTTTTTGCCCTCAAAATGCATCAAGGTGTCAGCTTTATTTTTAAATTGATCGAAAAAACACAGGTCTTGTACTTGCGTTGCACTCCATAAAATTGCAGTTTGTTATTAAAAAAAAACATACGGTTAAATTTTTCTGTACAATTTTCCCACCACCACCAAATTTATCCAACAGAGAAAACACGTTCTACTCCAAAGAGTGCCGTCTTGTATTACTATCAGATCAGTTTGCCATTGTCACACCTTGGTTCTTAGATGCAGCCATCCGTTATTAAAGTCGCCCGAAAACGCATTATGAATCCACACAAATTCAAACACGTTTTTCGTATCCGCAGTGGCGGCGAAAGGCAGCTTTTATACTGAGACGCATTTGTTCGAGTCTGGTTTTTACATTGTGATGTATTTCCATTAAAGCCAACCTTTCTCTGTTCACATTCCGCGCATCTCAACGTCTGCGTTTCGGGCATGCAGCGACGTGCTTATTGAGCAGGACGAACAGGTGGCGACAAAACGGGCACCGTCGGTGGGCGTCCTTTTCGTGCTGTTGAAGCCAAGCGGGGGATCTAGTTTGAAACGAGCACTTGGGGCAATGAAGATCTCTAGCGCGGTCATGAATTCTCTGCAACCAAAAGTCGGGTCAAAATGCAAAGTTAGAGAAATCTCTACTCCAAGGGGGGGTCGGTCGGGAGTGATCCTATGCTGGAGCGTTTTATGTGGCGTTCTGTTCTGTACTTATTTATCACTTACCGAAACATGCTTTGGCACTGCCCAGGAGTTTCTGAACGTCTTTGTGCAGTGCGGACAACGGTTCGGTGACGGTTGAGAGCCGTTTGCCAGGTGACGTCCTCGGTTGTCACGGTCTGCTGTATTGCGGATCTGCGGACGTTGTGAGCCGATTGTATTTTGACGCGTTAGTTTCGGCGGGCCAAATTGCTGGGCGACGTAGTCGGCCTCTGGTAATGATCCAAGCGACGACACACTGCTATCATCGTCATCGTTATTGCGATGTGTAACGGCGAGGGATCGAGTTCTGCGGATCTTCGATGAGGCATGAGAGGTGCTATTGCTGTAATCATAGGTGCCGTTCATATGAGAATGGTTGTATTAAATTCGTGAAGTTGGCAGTTGTGGAGTTGGGCGGGGTCGAAGGATAGATGAGTAGTGAGACAGACTTGAGTTTCCAAAAGTTCCATGGAACAGTTGGTTAATGGCTCGCTTATAAACTCTTTTCGATGATTTCAAAAAAAGAGTATTGTGAGTCCATGCGTCAATGCTCACAGGCTGGAGGCGCTCCATGGGATGCGGAAAATGTGCTGGTCTGCTGTAAACTTCGGGCACAAACGAGCAAAAACCATTTTGAAAATTCAGAGCTACATTCTCTCACTAAGATATGTCGGTTTCTGAATCGCGGGGCACGGCGACATCGGTGGAGAGTGGCGTTTCATGTGGCCAGTTTAAACGATGAGAAAAGCGCAACTGGTTTCGGCGGCCATTTCGCGAGGGCATATCAATGGACGGATCCGGAGTTGAATTTTCTGCACTAAAGTAGAGCAGCATGTATTTACGTAGAACAACATGTACCTACAAGAACAATTTTTCTAAAATCGAGCGCCTTCTCAATACTCAATACTCAATGCTCAATACTACATGCCAGGATATCGTCTCCTCCCTGCTGAACTAACTCCAAAACAAATTGAATTCACGAAGTCATTATTGACTTGCATATGATGGTACTGCGGTCCGATAGCGACACGAAGAAACGCAGGCCCACATTTCAACACACAAGCACATCCCAACCTCACGGGAGCACCGACAGGATGAATCTCTGATCGAGGTGGCATTGTCATCTCTGGTGCGAAACATTCTTGAAAGTGCCAGGACGACGAACTTCAGGTGAGAAAAGGGCCAAGTTCTATTCTCGGATTCTGAACTTTCTCCGGCCCACCATTAAGCGCGATAATTGGAGTCAAGTCGAGCATTGCTGGTAAACCCTATAGACTAAAAATCAGCTTAATGAAATTTGGCTAACATATTCTCATCGCTGAATATTGGGGTCTTATACCCGGCAGTAAAGGACCAGGCCTACTTATCTTGTAATTCGTTTCTTTGCAGAGTTTTTAAAATGTATAACAACGTTGCTGAATTCCATTAAAAGCTCTTTAGAACATATGCTCTGCAGGGCCTGCAAAACCTATTCTCCTTCTTCTTTCAAGCATTTTCTAAGTAAGTCCCTTAAACCAGGAAGCAACGTAAAAAGCCATGTGTGAATTTAAACTCAACGTGAGACGCTCCCAATCGTGGCTTGGCGTAGAAATATATTTATACAAGAAATCAAGAAATTTAATTTAACTGAGATATTGAATAATATGTATCATTCTTTGGCCAAGGCAACTGTCAATTAATATCAAAATATCCACTTTTTACTTTGACGACGGTATGGTCGTTTGCAGATAGGTGGGTGTATGTGCTCTTTCCCTATTATCATGACTGCATTACAAACAATAAACTTAGAGTTGTTTATAGTGGAGTCCAAATAAACAATACTTTTTAATTTTTTCGGTTTTCATTCCAATTTTTTAAGTCCAACAAATGGTTTACAAAAATTTGCGATATAATGTTCCGGAATTTAATTGACTTAAATTTAGTAGATGAACCACATTTTTGTGAGATCTTTCGTACTACTTTTTGCAATGATATATCTGTAATTTGTACGCAATTTCTAAAAGATTGATGAAAGGAAAACGAGTAATTAATTGTTTGGGTTTTACGAAATGAGGGGTTACTTATATGTAATGCAAATACATGTGCATACTTACACATGTATACTGCAAACTGCATTTTTTTGCTGTTCTGTGAGCGACTTGGATTGAAATTTAGTTTAATCTAATTTCGAAGTACTCATAAATATTAACGAAAGTTTAATTATTTTAAAATAAATTTAAAAATACAGAAAATAGTCACATATTTTTTATTGCTTCAAGCTTTTACATTAACCACATACAAAATACTAGTGTAAGTAAAATTAATGGGAGAAATTGTTTCTTCAATAATTCTTTACGTTTGATTTATATGGAAATGGAAGTAGCACCTCATTGAAAAAGTTTTTCAGAGCTCCTACGCCGGAACTTTATCGTGGAACTATCTTGGCGGCCCACATTCTGCCGGTATTTATGGTTAAGACTTTGTTGGCCTTTTTATTGCACAGTCAGACGCGGTTCTTCACCAGACGGTCGGTATTCGTTATGTGTACCTTGTCCATTATATTTTTTATGAGGAACTTCATGGCTGGAAAATGTGGTCATTGGGATACAGTATTTACTTCCCCACTTTAGAAACATGAAGAGATTCGCAGCTGTTGGTATGTCCCGAAGAGAAAGACATTGCAGTATTTAGTTTCTTCTCATTCTTGGACCGATCACAACTGCTCCACTCGTGGGTGGTATCGTTGCCCCGCCATTCAAAATCAGAAAAGGCTCTGCTGATGTATGCAAGATAAATCCTCTCGGTCAGTTTCTACTAAACATACAGCATTGTATGTGGTTCACTTTGTGGACAATGAACATTGAAAACCATTATCTTCCCATGTTATGAGAGGGTTATATATAAATATACAATAGATGGACATGCCACCTACGATAGACCATAAGTCAAGTCAAACTTTCTACTTAGCAACCCCTCAGAACCCAAATATTAACAGCAGCTCCTGCTTCCCTATAGAAATTGAACATTCAAATCATAATCCATGGAATACTCCTATCAATGTAGCACGGAAAGCTCTCATTCTTCCTCAATGCTCCGCAGAACACGATTTCTTGCAGTTAATCATCACGATGTGGATAAAGAGGAAGGTAGCGTTTCCTCCCTAGGTTCACTGCCACAGGCTGACTACGTCGCTCAACAGTTCGCAGCCCCGAAACTCACGTGTCAAAGAACACTTGGCCCAAAATCTCAGCCTACCCCCAGGAAGAAAGATCGTGATAATCGGACACGTCGACTTGGAAACGACTCCAAGACTCGACAGAACAATTGTCCACATTGCAAGAGGACGTTTAAAAACTCCTAGGGTGTACAAACTCATGTTTCTATAAGTCAATAGTAGTGCCTACTTTTCCATTTTGAAAACAGAAAAATAACTTAACCATTCCCCATATTGTGCAAAACATTGTAACCCCCACATGCCCATTGAAACTGTATAATGTTGTAGAGAGTCCATGATCGTGCCGGAGGCCTGCACTGCCCCAAGTGTATGTTTATAACCAGATCTCCAGATTTTCTCCGGCAGCACGAAAGGGACACGCACCGACGATGCCCCTACTGTCGCTAACTTTTTATTCTACTTAAAATGCACGTCGGTACATGCCCGAAACGAGGATGTTGAAACTTGAAAACTCTCAGGTGAGCAATGAAACGCAAAGGACCCGTCGGATCCTCGATTTTGAGAAAGAAAAATTAACAGGTTTCTAAGCGGAAAATATCTCACCTAGAATTCCACGATTACAATTATATGGGATTTTAAAAAAATCGTACAACGCTGACATATTGATAAAACTTGAATATTGCAGCAAGATGGGGCATTTAATCTTCAAAATGGGACATGTGCTAACAAATGGTAAAGAACTAGGCCTCGGAACCTAGAAGTTAACAGTTTCATAATTTGTAAAATATACAAATAAACGGACAAGCCTTAGGCAAGAGGACGTAAAACCGAATAACTCCTAATTTTAATTTTAATTCACTGTCTTTGCACAAATGAATTTGCTCAGAAGTTATCAATTTTATATCGTTTGCAATTGTTATGTAAATACTTTTGTCTCACGCAATAGTGCCATTTCTACCCAATTGTTTAAATTGATAATTTTGATGAAAAATAACTAATGGTACTATTGAGGTTTTCGTGTGCTTACGATTTAATCGCAAATTACTTTTTAAAACCATTAAATATTAAAGTAAACGAGGTATAGATTTATGGAAACTAAAACTGGATGAAAATATGAACTCGTATATTTATGGCATAAATAGTTTATAGAACAATAACAACCGTTCAAGATCTGTAGAAAAGCTCAAAGTAAAATTATCGTATTTAAAAAATGAATGAAAACTTCTCTAAATAGGACATTTGAGTGATGCGCCACTTCCTAAGCGGAAATTTCACCTTTCGAGAGACACGTTTTCTTGGGATCGCGAGGTTTGCACATCTCCGGCTACGTCCTGCGTGGATCATCGCGCCAAATTGAAATTGAATTATATTTTAAATAATTTTTTGAATCTTTGTGATCGTGATTTTGGACTGTACGCCAAATAAAATCAAAATCAATATTTCGGCTGTAACTAAATTCTACTGGAAGTGTGAGAGTGACGCAGGGAAAAGAGATCTTCGACAAAGACGAAATAAAAGACGATAACCCCTCTTTGCGAAGTTCCATCTAAAAAAGGATGGTAACCGAGCTGAATATCTCAAGTCAAATATTTTGGAGCAATACTACAGGGGAAATAAGGAACTTGAGCAAGCGTTGAGCAAGCGTTCTTTTCCTCAGGGGCTGATGCAATTTACTTAATATCGATTTCCTCAAATTGGCCAAATTAAAAATTTCCGCTTTGGAAATGGCGTATTGCACATATTCATTATAACTTCTTGTTAAATTTTTACTTTTTGTTGTTCCTGCTCTTGAAGTACTTCATTCGATTTAAATTTAATAATGGAATATTTATTGTTTTCAATATATTATAAACGTATGATGACAACCCTTATGAATAAGTCAAAATTTAATTAAACTTTTTTTCTATGGTCTGTGTCATGTGCAGGTGAATAATCTGACTGTTTCCCCAGAAAAGTGGATGATTTTCTTCCATGTCCATAACATCCTACCTTTTTTCGTTTAACTATTTCTCAAGAGTGTATTTATTACTTCTTAATTCATATATGTACTTTAAGGTTGAACCATAAAGTTTAAAAATAAGAAATGCATAAATTTTATTATCACAATTAATTTTCCAAATTTACAAACTGTCGAGAAAAACGACTAACTTGAATAAGGTAACAAATTTAAATCTCTACAGTTCTTTTGATTTCACTGACTCCATTAACAGTTTCTCCAACATTGTGCAAGAAAAGAACGCACAAAATGTAATGACAAATCCACAGATGTCTTCATCCGTTCTATAATTAATACGAATACTCCAGTTAAGAAATAACTATTGAAACTATGCAAAGGGTCGGACTAAAAAACATATTTCACATAAACAAAAGCAATGCTTGTACTATAAGCCAACAATGCTCACAGAAAAAACTTTACATCTTTTGAGTAAGCAGCATAAATTGCAATGTGTCGAATTTTGCGTGGTTTTTGTCGATGTTCAATGCTCTAGTGGTGCTGTTCCCTACGGGCTTCATTATGATCAAAATTAATTTCAATGAATCCGGCGATCGCGATCTGTTATTGAACCACAGACCTTTAGTCTAAGCCGTGCCCTGAGCTTCTGGCTATGTCAATGATCGATTTATTTCATGAGAGCCCAGTGTAGGTGATGGTTTCTGGTCAGTTTGTTCAGTCTCAGCTTCTTCAATGGTTGAATATCTTAGGTTTGATTATTAAGAACTACAAATATCTTCATGTTTGTATGGTTGAGAGCCCCTCGCGGACGCGGGGAAGCTTTATCTTGAAATGTTTTACTCGGGGTGGAAGAACGGGGTGATATTTTTCACAGAAATTGCGCAAGACAAAGCGCCGTGGAGGGAGTCAAATGGGAGAGAACGGGAGGACGAGCTGAGGCAAAGTAATTCATCAAATGTACATGAAAAAAATCAAGCCCTTAGGGAACGGTACATCGCTTGAGTGAGAAGTTGTTCTTCGAATCATTTTTGTCATTGCACCTTACCTCGTGATGTGGCCTGACTAATCAATTTGTATCTGGGAGAAGTGAGACTATAATTATTTTAAAATACTATTACATTCAACCGATCAAACTGATCACAGCGGTACTTCTAGAATCACGAACTGCATATGCAGACAATCATGGCTAATGGCATTACACTATCAGTTTACGTGTACGTACATGCCAAAGCTTTTAAATTCCCATAGCTTACACACTAAAGAGACGTAGGGAACGTTGTTAGCTGGGGGGAAGTTTTCTAATTTTTCCCACGCTTACACGGCCCAACGCTCTTGACAACGGAAGGACCAATCCCCAGGGCGATCTATAGTTCTTTGTCGGCACGACGTATTCCGCATTATGAACACAGCAAGATACTGTATGTATGATTGTAGTTTTCTTTCGTCAACAGAAAATGGACAGGAATAATTTATAAAATGGTTAGGTAACTCACTTCAAAAAAATATCTGGCGATTTCATGGCAAGGGGAAATAAGTTCTACGACACAGTATACGAAAAGGGCAAAATAGCGGGTTTTGGATGATTTTTTTGTTTAAGTTATTAGTCACAAGGTAAACAATTGTCTCAGCCCTACTTCTTCAATTGAGACAACCATATCTCGTCGCCACGAAAGGCTCTACGAACAAAAATTGAAGCTTGGTCGTGTCGTGGTTGCTACAGAACCCCACGGGTGTCACGTCATAGTCTTGGGGGTGGAGATACCGAAAAAGACCGCACGACGTTGTTCGTTTCAAATTAAAAGAATCGAATGTCAGCGAGCCTCAAAGCGCCGAAAACTCTATGCGTTCTTCCAATTTCACTTGTTCTTTTTCGACAAAGTAACTGCCGGGTTCAACCAGGGGATCATCGAGAATGCCGAAACTGCACACAAACACACACGCACGCATACACACGCACGCGCATACACACACACTCACACAATCACTCATTCACTCACTCACTCACACAGAAAAAACTGGCACGCAACGGAGCACTTCGACAGTCATCAAGCTCCACCCCAGTCTCGCTTCACCCATAGCTGCTTCCCTCTGACCACGGGAAAAATGGGACGCGAATTGCGCATCATCGGAACCTGGCTGCGAGCCCAAAGGCGCCTGCGCCACGTGCTCCGTCGGGATCCTCCAGTCAATCCGCGTGCCCAAGTGGTAAACGACGGAGGAGTGCGGGCGATCTACGCCCTCGGCGTTTCAAAAAGGAACACCGCATCTCTCGACAAAGCCCTGAACTGCAACGAAGCCTCTGTAAGCGTGTTGCAACACACAGCGCTTCTCGGCGACGTCGTCGAGATCGTCACACATACCAACGCTGTCGCTTGTCTCATCGAGCGCTTGCAGCACAACGGACTGGAGGTGAGCTGCGTGTACGACCCACAGGCTGCCGCAATGCACCTTCCAGAGCCGCATCGCAGCACGGCACTGGCAACGCTCCTGAAGCTCCGTCACGATGCTTTGTGGAGGGCTGTCGCGCTGGGACAGGGGGACGACATGGTCAGGTGGTGCCGCGTGAAGGTTCGGCAGATGCGGAGTGTGATGCCATACCTAATCCGAGGGGCGATGCAGCAATGGGACGGCGAGGGTGATTTGATGGGTGAAGGAGGAGCAGGACGGTGCTTAGGAGATAGCAGGCTGGCGCGCGAGGCGATTGTGAGCAATATTGCGAAGGCATTTGGTGTGGGGCAGCCGTGATTGGGGTGTAAAACGAAAGAATGTCTTAAGCTATTTTTTGCCTCGAACGTTTACGCAAAGAGGAGAGACTTGAGAAAGTAACGAATCGTGTTGCAGGGGGAGACGAGTTTTGCACTACTACGCTGCTCCCTGTGTCTTTTCTTACATTAAAAAATGTTTGACAGAATGCAAGATATACAATATTTTATTTTGCATAAATTGAGTGAAATTGACATGAGTGCTTTCAGCAGAGGTAGAAGTATGACGACTTTGTATAATACTGTACAGTGAACCCCCGTTAAAAGCATCATGCGCTTGATGCATAATCGCGGTATATGCATACTCAACCGATCTACCAACAAGATATCTGCGTTTTTAGGCCGTATACGCATGCACCCTGCATATAAGCATAATGCGTACTGATACGTGGGAAACCTCTATTTTTTCATTAAAATTTGCACTTTTTGTACGCCAAAATGCATATTTTCAAAAATTTAAACTATACAGTTCAAAAGTTTGAACCAGTAGTTATCCTTAACCGCTCACCCACCGAACTGAGCCGGGCGTTGAGGTCTCATTCACAACCATCCCCATGGAACTACCTGCACCGAAGGGTAGGAAGGCGCTCACTCTCCGTCAGAAACAGCTGATACTTCAAGAGTACAACAAACGCAAAAAAAGCGGCGGAGATTCCACGCAAAATGCTCTGGCTTCTTGGGCTAAGAACTCTCTACATCTCAGCCATAAACCGAATCAGTCTACTATCAGCAGGATCGTCAAAAACACGAACAACCTCGAGAACCTGCCCCTCACGCAAAACATCAACATGAAAAAAGCACGGACTGCTGTCGCACCGCGCCTGGAGGACGCGCTCTTCCGCTGGATATGCACGCAGAACAACAAAGGCGTGATTCTCAACGGCGACCTCGTCAAGATGTGCGCTCAAAAGCTACTCGAGGAGGCTAACAAGCTGCTTCCTACATCTCGTCAGCTCAACCTTAAGTTCTCGAAGGGATGGGTCGAACGTTTCAAGAAGCGCTTCGGGCTGCGCTTCCACCGCGTTCATGGAAAGGCCTTGAGCGCAGACAACGACGCCATCGAAAACCAGATGCCCCGAATCGAGCGTATCATCATGACGTTCGCTGCCCACCACACGTGGAACGCGGACGAGTTCGGTTTCTTCTACCGCCAACCTCCCGGGTGGACGCTCGCGAAGGGGGCCGTGTCGGGGCACAAGAAGGAAAAGACGCGCATGGCGTTCCTTGGATGCTGCAACGGCGACGGCTCCCAGAAGATGCCGTTGATGGTGATTGGCACGGCGCTGAATCCGCGCCCGTTCAAAAAGAAATCCGGGCAAGAGCTGGGCTTCGACTACCACGCTAACAAGAAGGCGTGGATGACCACCGAGCTCTTCTACGCTTGGTTGGTCCGGTTCGACAACTATATCGGCAGGACGCCGGAAGTTTCTGCTGTTGATCGACAACTGCTCGGCATACGGAAAGCGCGATACTATGCCGCCGCTCTGTTATTTCCGCGTGGAGTTTCTGCCGCCGAACACCACGAGTAATGTGCAACTCCTTGATGCCGGCATCATTGCTTGGGTGAAGGCGAAGTACAAACTTCGCCTGCTGCTCCGCGTTTTCGACAACATCGACATGGGGAGGGAGTTAATTTCCAACGTCGATATTTTATGCGCCATTAGATGGACGTATACAGAGTGGAATGTATGCCCAGCAAGTGTTATTAAAAAATCGATCATTGCTTGAGGCAGGGGTGAGAAAAACGGATGAGGAACGGGGCATTTCTAAGACGTCTACTTTAGAGAGCATGGAGCGAGACACTAACGAGAACGGAGTTGAATTTACTCGCGCTGGTCTGCAGAACCTACTATGTCCAGCGGACGAGGCTTATGTCACTGAGGAGCCGACTATGCAAGATCTTGGTCGCAAAGTGGCGTTTCTGGGCGCTGATCGAGTGTCTGAGGAATTGCGGGAAGAGGACGTAGAGGACGAGGCTCTATCAGTTGAGCAAGAGTTACAATGTCTCTCTCAAGCTCGGTAAATCCTCGAGAGGAATGGAAGCTTGTGTGATGAGGGCCTTAATGCATTTTTTATTTGTAAACGCGCTCTTCGACTCGAGAAAGTTGCTTCTATGAAGCAAACGACCATCTTTGATCATTTCCAAAGGAAATAAAACACTTCTTTTCTGGCCCTCGACACTTGCATGCCCCGCCTATAAGCATAATAACCCCTTCTCCCGACTAGCATGCTTATAACGGGGGTTCACTGTACCATATTCCCTCTCAAATTCATATATAGACTGCGCACCTGTTATATCCACTTTGTTGCCAAGGACGGCGGGTGCCTTCATCTGAAAGCGACGATCATAGAGCGATGAATAGCACGACTTTTTGCAGAATGCCGTGCTAACACGGCTTTCTTGGTCGAACAGAGGCCTGTTTTGCGAACGGGAGCGCAAAGCCGAGCATAAATGCCAGTTTCTTCTATGTTAAAAGTGTGGGGCCGAGACGCCGAACGCAACTGACCCACCGCGCTCCTTTACAATTCGTACTAGGAGCTCTTGATACACTGGGTGTTCCATCATTGTAATTAGATGAGCTCGGACTTCGACACGCATTTTTTGGGTAGCAGGAAGGGTTTGAGGAGCATAAAGAGCTCGGAGCGAACCCTGCGATCATAAACCCTACTATTCTATCTGCGCACATGGATTCGGCCGAAAGTAGGCTTTCGTTTAGAGGAATGAGCAGGAGTGAAAAAGAGTTGGGGAGCCGGCGCAAGATGTAGCATTGGGGGTTCAACTGTGTCGCCGTGCTGGGTTGGGAGAATAACTAGGTTGCCGCGCGCAAGTGGCAGCCGGTGACAGCGTTACAGATCGAGGCGGGGGGGGGGGCGTTATCACAGCGGGCTAGGCAAGGTTTATTTCGGAATTCCAATCCGATTTTACTGCCTGCGGTGTGCTCGGTGTGATCTGTGTGATCGGACTGGAATTCCGAAATAAACCTTGCCGAGCCCGCTGTGACAACGCCCCCCCGCCTCGATCTGTGACGAGGAAGTTGGTACGCTTCGCAGTCGCGAGGGTGTGGGTGCGAGTGTGTTCAAGTGTCTTTTTTTAGAGTACTTTGCGTGTATCTCGCGTCTGGGTTGCACCTGTCGGCTGCTGGGGTAGGGAAACGAAGCTGCGTCGCGGGGCAGGTACTTTACTATACATGATGAACTGTAATATAACCACACGTGTTCAACACGTTATCAGTAAACTTTCGTGGTGACTTACCACGAAAGCTTATTGATACACTAGAACGTTTGTTTATAAAAACAGTCAAATTGTAGTGGTGTACACTTTAGTCTACAATTGTTTGCCGGTGGGGTCGGTCGGCACCACTCGGCCAGAGGTGAGGTGTGTGGAATTGATTTCCGCGGGATACAAGGATGTCCCTTTAACCTTATGGGGCACGCGAAGTGAATCGTAAGGGAGTGGGCGGAGTGGGAGGGAGAGAGGGAGAGAGGGAGAGAGGGAGAGAGGGAGAGAGG
>JAVCKV010420311.1:0-12528 GCA_032274145.1 Herpochondria borealis | reverse complement strand
TCTCGATGCCCTCATCGCGAAACAAGTCAAACCAAGTTTGGATGGTGGCACGACTGCGGCCGATAGTTTCGGCGATCACTTGGAGCTTAAGCTCCCCTTCGATTCCAATTTTCACGGCAACGAGCCCTCTCGCGAGCTAAGCCGGGAGGTTCGGTTTTGAGACGCTCAAGGACTTCGGCAGCTTAGTCAAGCTGGTCAAGCTGGTCAAGCTGGTCAAGTTTTGCATTTTTTCGTGGCATGTAAAGTTCTAACATATCAACCAAACATTCCAGAAAGTTGTAATGATTGGTATAATACAATCTCCTAGCTAAAAACTGCGGCTAACGAGCACAAAAAAGCCTACTTCGAAATTCGAAATAGGCTTTATGTTAAATGTTATTTACCTCTACTAATCAAGAAACTTCTCACCAGCTTCTTTAGTATACTTAAGGTACTTAATGTATTTTCCCGGTAGTTTAATCGCGTTACCTTCGTCGTCGAAGCCACTGTATCCTAGCTTATCGTGAACTTTCACCAAGGCACATGCCTCGAGCAAACGCATGTAAGGCATAGTGTTGATCTTTGGCTGAATCAAGTCGCGCTCCCCTTTATCCCAGAGTTGACGAACTTCCTGAGCTTTCTCATCGTTATCGATGAGGTTGAGTGATGCATCGATCGCTTCAAGTGTCAGTACCTCAGACCCAGCGAAGTCTGCGTTCATCGCTTTACAGTAGGCAATAAGTGCTTCTCCCGGTTCCTTTAGTGCCTCTTGAGACTTACCGTAGATAAACTCAACTTGGGCACGAAGACTACCAGGAAGCTTAATCTTTTGCCACTTGGTCTTGTATTGCTTCACAATGAGTGGGTATTCCTTCGCGTCGAGACTTGTCCAAAGCTTGTAAATTTCAACTTTTAACTTATCACTTTCTTTGGTCAAATACTCACTGTCTGAATAGATCACCTCAGCTTGGGCAAGTTTGCTATATTGCTTGAGCTTTCTAAGGCAATCGAGCTCGTAGAGCCCAGCTAATGCAGGAAAACTATTTGCAGTTTGAGTGAATTTTACATATTTTTCCTTCACTGCTTTGAATGCCTGAAGAGCAGCTTCGTACTTACGATTTTCAAAAAGTTCAACAGCCTCAATGTAGTCCTTCGGACGTGCTACATAAAAACCTGTCAAGCCTTCGATCTTAACTTGCTTAATTTTAGAAGCAACAGGTGTGATACGATACCAGATTACTCCAGCGTGGATACGCTCCACGTATACTGGATAGCCTTTGACATCTTTCCCTTCAACTCTCCCGCCTTTGATTCTTTTGCCAGTCGCATCGGCGATCATCGCCTTCAGCTGAAGTGCTCGTTGTGCATAACTAGATGTTGTCACCATGACAGAACATGCAGCTACTGTAATTATTGTTTTGATATTCATATCAGTAATTTTTCGTTAATATTGATGTTCGGGTGATGACTAGCCCTCTACTTTATCACGTGCAGTTTTCCTCAATTTTTCTTCTTCGATGCCTCTGACAACATCTACATCATTTGCTAGGCCGCGCACTTCATCTTTTACCTTCTCCCAGAGCTCTGCTTCACGAGTAGACATCTTACCATTCTTAATAGCCGAAGTGAATGATTTGTTACACAGATTCACATAGGACTCACCTGCAACATAAGCTTTATACTTCTCTCCTTTTGCTGAAGTGATTTCCATCACCTTGAGGATAGCGGGAGCAGAATACTTAATCGCACCTGAGTTGGCAATTAGAATACTTTTATATTGACTGATAGCCTTCTCCTTATCACCACTCATGTAGTATGATTCAGCAAGTGCCTGACGCACCTGCACTTTATACTTAGAACTTGGATAGGCATCCGTGAAGGCAGCCCCGTTAGCGATCGCGTCCGCAAAATTATCCATTCCGAATGCCAGCTTCACCATGTTGTAGTGAGCCTTCTCCTTAGTCTTTCTATCTGACTGAGGATGATCCTTAAGCTTGCTCAGAGCAGCGTATGCCTTCTGCATTTTTGACGGATCCTTTGTTTCAGAAAGCACACTTGCTAATCCGAAGATAGCCTCATTCTTATAGCTGTGATCTTTATTCGACTTAGAGTTCTCAATCACCTGCTCATAGAAGGTGGTTGCACCAGCAAACGCCGCAGTAGTCTCAGCATTCACACGAATGTTGTCACCAATAGTTACAAGAGCGAAGTTGTTCAACTTACTAAGGTCAAATCTCGCCAATTCAGCAAGTTGCCCCTTAACTGCTAAACGCCATTTGTCAGCATTTGCCTTGTCCTTTGCTTTCTCGGCTGCGGCTGCAAGAATCAAATAAGTATCTACTAATGACATCTTCACGAGTGAACGAGCATACACCATTTCTGATGTAAAACTAAAGTCATTCGCATAGTGCCTCTCGAGCATCACTGGTGTATTCCCCTTTTCCTTAAGGTACTCCTCAGTGTATGAGTTAATGGCCTTGTCCATCCCTGGAGCATTCGCCTGACTAGCTATTTGAATTATCACCTGCTTAAGGTTCTGAAGAGCTTCCTTACCACGAGAACTACCGCGTAATGCTGGAATACCGGTCACTGCAACTTGGGCATTGTAGGGGCCTTTACTATAATCTTTCCAGAACTCGTCATAGTATTTCACAGCAATCAAAAAGTTCGCCTTCTTCTTGTCAGCGTCTTTTTGTGCGTCGTCTCCTAAGAGCAATACGAGGTAGTTTAGTACTTCCTCTACCACTGGTTCATTCTTCGCACGACGTGCTAGTTCGAGTGCTTTGAGGTAGTCTGAATACGCCTCATCGAACATCTCAAGATTCTGGTGATTATTTCCACGGAGGGCATAAGCACGGTCGATGATTGGGCAGTCTTGGTGATTTGCACAAATAATATCCAAGTGTGGAATAGACAATGCGTCTTCCTCTAAATTAGTGTGACAGTTTGCACGGTCATACTTAGCGAGTGGGTAGTATGGATTCTCACTTGGTTTTGGATAATCTGCGAGGAACTTGTCTAGCTTCGCGGCGGCGGCTGACCAATTTTGCAGGTAAGTATCATTTGAGCCATCCCAATATTGAGTCGCCATCGCAAAATCACTAGGTGCCTTCGTGCCTTTACCATAGAGTTTCACGTGTGCATCAAGAACTGGACCAGCTTTCAATGGCTGACCCAAGTAGTAGTAACTACCACCTAAACAATAGCTTGCAATGTCGTGCTGCTTTGTGCCGGGCGTTAATGTAGGCATAAGCTTGTTGGCGATCGTAATACACTCATTGTATTTTCCGTTCTGGAAAAGTGTGGTGAGCATGAATTTCTCCACCTCTGGCACCTTATCGCTCTTCGGGAAGTCCTTGAGGAAAAGCTGACCGTAATTGGTTGTCTTGAAGATCTCACCAATATTGTAAGATGTTCTCACCAACTGGAAGAGCCATTCTTCGCGCTTTGGATGATCACTGTGATAAAGCTCGATCATTTCATAAATCGCAAACGCCGCACGTGAGTTACCTTCTTTTTCATAGTAAGCCGCGAGAAGTAGGTTCTGAGTCATTTCATGTGGCTCACCCTTATCTTCTTGCTGCTTCAAATTTACTAGATCGCGTGCGATATTCTCACTGATCACAGTATCGTAGTAATCCTGCATCGCTCTCTCTCCCCCAAGTGCATGAATTTTCAGTTCCATGTCTTCTTTTGAAAGTGTTGTGTTTGGCAAGAAGCTTTGAAGAGCGAATGACGCCTTATGCATTCCAAGCTTTTGCTGCTCGATCACCAACTTAAGGAAGTAAGGCGTGTAAGCATACATCTGGTATGGCTGAAGCGTGATCATGCCTCGGTTCTGTGTCATGAATTTAATCAATTCACGCTCTAGTTCATCCTTCTTATCAGGGTTCTCTTTCGCCTTAGTAACTTCTACCTTGACTGCTTCACAGAGTGCCTGAAAACCACCAACAATCGCCGCGTCAGGTATTCTATAAAGATTCTTCACCTCTGGCTGCAGTACCCAAGCTAAACCTTTTTTGCCTTGGTCAATGTCTGGAGCCTTTTGCTTGAGGAAGCACATGGTCTTATCAAGCATGAACTTACCCTTGCCTTTTCCTTCCATGAAGAAAAATTCACCTTTAACTCTCTTGTTGTAGGATGACCTGAACTTCTCGTATGACTGGAGTGCACCTTCATAGTCCATGAGAGCTTGCTTCACCTGTCCAACGTGATAAATCACCTTGTTTTTGTTCGGGTTCTCCAGAGTAGTAGCACCAAGTTTGTGGCAGTTCATGTAACTCTTGATGGCATCATCAAACAACGGCTTTGCAGCTTCGAGAGCCGCTTTATCAGCACCGCGCGCTGCCTTCTTAGCTAGTGATTGGGCACATTGGCCGCGGCGATACCATAGGTAAGCAGCACTTTTCGGACCAAAGAGCTTAACCATGCGAGCTGGATCGTACATCTCAGTACATTCTTTGTAAAGCGGATAGGCTTTTTCCCAAGCTTCGGCACGTGCGGCGATATCAGCTTGTGCAACTTTCTCACCGATTCCTTGGGCATACACTGCCGTGGGAAATGCTGCCATGAGTGTGGCACCAGCGAGAAATGCTAGCATTGTTTTAGATCGATTTCTTTTCATAGTAGTAACAGGTATAATAGTGGTATAATATCTTTAAAAACAAGGACGCAATCCGAAGAAAGCGCCCTTAAGATGTCTTCTTTCATTAATTGAACGAATCAGACATATATAATCTTAGAGGTTTTATTCTGGAGCACCCTTTGTGAAGGTTATTTTTGTAATCTTATGCTCAGCCAATACGTTAAGCAAGTCGATAACATACTGTGCTTTTACGTTTGGATCAGCTTTCACTTTAATCACGGCCTTATCGCCCGCCATCTTAGAGTACGCTGACACAGTGGTGTTTAGCTGATCCATTGTCTCAGGCTTTCTGTGCAGGTAGTCTGGATCACCCACACCCGCGAGAGGTGAAGTATTACCTGCTTCGATGCGGTTAATCGATCCGTCTGCAAGCACGTGAAAGAACGCTGGGTCAATTTCAGGCTTCTCGGCCGAATCTGAACTCTCTGATGGCAAAGTAAGAATCAAATCTGATTCAGGCTCTGCAATCGTTGAAGTAACAATGAAGTAGATGAGGAGTAGGAAACACACGTCAATCAATGATGAAATGTCCACTTTTGGTTCATCTTCTTCGGCAACCATGCCTTTTTTGCGTCTAGCCATAATAATAATTAATCTCTTTTGGGATTTTGCTGAAAACTGGCGAAGTTGACCTTGATCACACCTTCTGCCGCTGCTGCTACTTGCACCTTCTGAATGTCCTTCCATGCAAGAGCACGGTCACAACGTAAGTGGAGCGTCAATTCTTCACCTGGGCGAATCCTTTCGAGACGCTCTTTCTCCGCCTTAATGTATTCACGTAGATTGCTTGTTTCAATCGTCTTTTTTGGATTTTCCGCGGTATACTTAATCGCATTTGAGTCATCATAATACGCATTAACCACGATACGTGCTTTCATCTCTGATTGAATCTGAGACGATGAAGCAATTGTAGGCTTAACCTTAGGGTCAACCTGCACTTCTGCTTGAGTGGATACAACGATGAAGAAAATAAGGAGTAGGAACACGCAGTCGATCATCGGCGACATGTCCATCTCGGCCTTATCCTCATCCATTTCTAATCTCTTCTTCTTTGCCATAATACTGAATTTAGTTTGGGTTCAATTAATAATTGGGGGGCAGTCCACATCATTTGGAGGGAACTGCAGAGGCGGTAGTTATACCCCCTTTTTGATTAAACGGCCAAACCTTCAGGAATCTTAGCTAATTGTGCATCTCCGTTAACAGTTTGGATAGATGCATTGAGAAGTTCTTCCGCAGATTCGTTACATGCAGCCACTAGACCAGTGTAACGTGACTTGAAGAGGAAGTATGCACCGATCGCGATAAGAGCGATAACAAGACCCCATAGAGTCGTGAGTAGTGCGATAGAGATCTTACCAGCAAGCTGAGCAGCATCTGGACGACCTGACTGAGCGATAACGGCGAATGTTTCCACCATACCCACAACAGTTCCGAAGAGACCCATCATTGGCGCAGCTTGTGCGATGAGTGAGATAAGATTGATCCAAAGCATTTGCTTACGGCCTTCGTTAACTGAGAAATCTGCCATTGCATCTTCAACCTTTTCACGACCAAGTGTCTCAGGTTGAGTTGCGTCTACGTTTGGAAGCGAGTATGCGAGCATGCGACCAAGGTAAGATGGGTGTGATGCTGCGAGTTCAATCGCAGACCGCACACGGCAATTCAACATGTGATCGTAGAGAGCTGCCTTGAGATCATCAGGGTTGAACTTTGATTTACCAAGGTTGATTGAGTTGAAAACAATCAAACCAAACACAGAAAGCATACCGACAGCAACAATGACCCAAGTAAGAGGTCCTCCATCGATAAGGTATTTTTGGAGAAGTGTAACATTCACAACATCTGGAGCAGGTTCATTTTGAGCGAAAAGTGGCGCTATAGTAAGAGCTGTAATGGCGAGAGTAGTGCCAACCTTCTTTAATGGATTCATTGCTAGATTTTTCATCGTAGTAGTAGTGTGTAGTGTGTGTTGAAAGAGTTTTACAATTAACAGGAGAATTTATTCGCACATTCGACGCCATCACGTAAAGCACCTTTTTAAAAAAAACGTATTATTCCGTATCACATGGTTCCATTTACCTTCTAGAATCCAAGTGTTTTCACTTCTCGATGACGAAGGTTACAAAACACGAAGTTACAGTCATAAAAGCAACGGCAGCCTTACTTACGCCACACAATCGCCAATTTTCTCTTGGGGAACATCGTCACACAAAATGGACAATGGCGACCATCGCAGCCGCGTGCAGAGCAATACTCACGTCCGTAAAAAATAAATCTCAAATGTAATTGATTCCATTCATTTTCAGGAAACAATCGCTTTAAATCCTTTTCGGTTTGTTTAACATTTTTACCGCTGGTGAGTTTCCAACGCTGTGCTAAACGATGAATATGTGTATCTACCGGAAATGCGGCCACCCCAAATGCCTGAGCCATCACCACCGAGGCAGTCTTGTGGCCAACGCCTGGCAAACGCTCCAATGCTTCAAAGTCCTGCGGCACTTCACCCCCATGCTCCTCAATCAAAATCTTCGACAGACCTGAGATAGCTTTCGATTTCCTTGGAGACAAACCACACGGCCTGATAATTTCGCGGATCTTCTCTACCTTGACCTTCGCCATACCATAAGGATCCTCCGACAAATCAAACAATGCAGGTGTCACCTGATTCACTCGCTCATCCGTGCATTGAGCAGAAAGCAAAACCGCAACCAATAGAGTAAACGGGTTGCGGTGATCGAGTGGCACTGGCGTCTCGGGATAGAGATCAGCCAGTTGCTCACGTATATATTGTACGCGCTGAGCTTTCAGCATCCGTTTGAATTCTACAATTGAGAGATTTCTTCAGCACTAGTCTCTGACTTGGCAACTTCTCTTCGAGAAATACGTCCCTGTAATTGAACATACATCTCATTGCAGTGCTTGTGGCGTCTTCTCTTACTTAGTAAACGTAAACTACGATCGTAGTCACCCCACTGGATAATCGTCACCTCAACTGAGCGAGATGCCCACTTTCGCATTAACGAAAGCGTCGGGTGGTAAATATCAAGAGTATTGGTGCCTACAAGAGCAGAACCATAATCATCCACTACATAAATATAAGGGAGCCCCTTAATTCGGAACTTTGTGCCTACTGGATACACTGACCAATCAGCAGCAACACTGCGCACTTGACTGCCATATTTCAATGTTCCTCCTAAGCAATTCTTACGGCCAGGTGCACCTTTTTCTTTCTCTTGATGAGAATAGGAAGTCGTCCGCACCAAGCGGGTACGAACTTTATCAGAGTAAGTCTTATAACCGTGTTTATCACGGCTCTTAATCTTCGCTGCAGAAGCAACTGCCTTCGCTGACGGTTCACTAGGGAGACCCTTCTTTGTGTTTTTGTGAAGTAGCGTATTTGAGGAGATATCTGCCATTTGCGAGCAGCTCGCCAATAAGGCAAATAGGACTAAACCTGCCGATTTAGTCATCAATGAGTTAAATAGATTTGTCATAGTGTCGTATCAATTTGGAGTTCGTCCGAGAAATTCACGAGTTGGTCAAATTAGCTGGATAACTAAAGAAACTAAAGCATTTCTCCTTCAACAGTTTGTAGTTACACCCCACATCATTGACAATGCTTTTTTGGTAAAATACTAAAGTGCACCACACCTTTCGAGTCAATTCCCCCTCATTTAACCTCCAGTAATTCACACTAGTAGCCAGTTCCTTCGAGTGACTCGCTCTCCATAAACCCCTTCGATCTACTCAACACGTCCTTGAAACGATGCCACTTCCGGTACGATTGAAACTCCAAGTCCCACATCTTCCCTCTTAACAACACATCATTATAACGCCAGTCATCATTCCCCTGTAAAATCCCCATTGGACACTGCACCTGCAACCCTCCAGCAAATCGAATGACATCCTCAGCCTCCTGCTCTGACGCCTGTAATCTCAACGCTCCTTGAACTTGACCATTTGAAAGCATTACCCCCTCAGAACGCAATTGAAGTGCTCCTCCATCGGCATGAAAGTACCTTAAATGTAGCTGCAACTGCTGAAGCTGGACAACTCCCACAACATGCTTCATGGTCAAATCCTTAGCCGGGTGATCCAACTCCACCTCATCCAGTAACCACTGCAAATTCCCCCTCCAAGTGCGTGGCGACATCAAGCCACCACCCAGCTCTCCCAAAAGTTGACACTTCGCAATGCCGACCACACCCCATTCTTTTTTAACCTCAAGCTCTTCTTTTACATAGCTCATCCTCATCTTGAGCCCACCCGATTTAGCCACCAATGCAGATAGCTGAATCGGACTCCCGAAGGCGTTGAGACGCACCGACTGCGCACGCAGCCCTAATGCATCATTCGACAAGCAAATCAAGCCATCCTTCACAAGCTTAACTCCCTTCAATTCAACCGCTCTAACTTCCACCATACCTTCGAGCTCTTCAATGGGAAACTTTGTAGAAAGTCCAGTGATAGAAATTAGGGGGCCACCATCCTCACCCAATAGCTCAACTGTCGCATTTCTCACCTGCAATAATTGCAGATCCCATCCTCCTCTTTTCTTAGGCATAGGCACTGTCTCAGGTCGCGGAGCTTCTTGCCCGCCAGTTGGAGGTATAACCTTCGGTCGAGTGGGAGGAATCACGGGATGCGATGCTACAGGCGGAATAACAATCGGCGGAGCAGTAGCTGGCCCAACAACCACTGGCGAAATACCATTAAACTTAGCCATAGTACCGACTGGCTGCACTTGGAAATCAATAATTTGTTCCAGCTGGGCTCGCGTCAATGACACCTTAGGAGCCAGCACATCTAACTCCTTCATGTGCACCTCACCTCGCAGCAACCTCCCATAATAAAACTCAACACGTACCGATCGCACATCACACAAAGTGATTGCCCGCTCAATATCACTTAAATGAACCCCCTCAAGTAATAGTCCCTCAAAGGGTTTCCAGCTTAGCCCACTAATTTGGCAGTTAGCCCCAAGCTTGCCACCTAACTTACCAGCCAGCAAAGCTCTCGCATGGCTCGACCCCAACCACAGATTCCCAAACAAAAACAATACGATTGGCAGCAACAGAACGGTACAAATAAGGCGACACAATATGTGACGCCTCATCCAAGCTTTAAATATTCTAAAAAACGCCTTCAAAAACTTACTTCTTAGCCTTCTTCACTGGAGCAAAACGCAACACGTAACGCTTATCCGTCACATACCGATCACCCACAATCTGCTGCATACGATAAATTAAGTAACCAAACTTCTGGTCCGGACTGCGACCAATGGCAAAATTCTCCATTGTCGTGCAACGCTTCTCTTCCTGAAGGTACTTCCACTCGTATCCACTCCATGCACGTAGTGAGCTCTCCTTAGGTGAATCAATCTTCTCTAAGAATGTAAGCTGCCCCAACATGGACTTGAAGGCGTTCGCCTCAGTCGAATACTCAAGTAAACTAATGGGCACATCAGCCACATTCACCACGTAGGCTCCATTTGCCTCCTTGGTTAAAAGCACTGGCATACGCTTGGGCTGCCCGTCTCTACCCTTCACTGGAACAATCTTCCGCTTATCCCAAGAGGCTAGGTAATCGGCATACTCTTCCTTCGTCATTAATTTCTCATGATACGGAAGCGGCGTCCCGGCCGTACCAGTCTTCTGGTGCTCAGCAAACCACTTAGGGTCAGCCAAGCGTGCCTTATTTATCAATGTAGCAAAAGGCTTCATCGACGCATCAGGTACAACTATAACATATTCTGCCATCACTGGCTTACCAACGTCGAGAAACTCCAACAAATGGTTCGTTTTATTCTGTGCCTGAACCATCAAGGTCGAAGCTGCTATTACAAGAGAGGTCATCCAAATTTTCATCATATTAAGTATTTGTTGCCGCCACGTTAATTAACGAACTCGAAAGAGCAAGCCCATTTCCATAAGCACGATCACTTTGGCAAACGAAAGCACAATTCTATGCAAAATATTATCGCCCTCATCGAAATACACGCTTACCTTCAGCAGCAGAAACATGGGGAAAATACCGGAAGAAACTATAGAGGCGGTAACAGCTGCGACCGACATCGTAGAGTTGATCAGCAGCTACATCCCTGTCAAACGAGCTGGTGGCCAATTTAAGGCACTTTGCCCATTCCACAACGAACGCACGCCGTCGTTCAGTATTAGCCCACAACGCCAAGGATTCCATTGTTTTGGTTGCGGTGAATCCGGAAGTGCCATCGGCTTTGTGATGAAATACGAGAACCTCCCCTTCGTTGACGCAGTCAGAAAACTTGCTGACGCAGCGGGCATCCCCATCATCGAAGATGCCTATGACCCAAAGGAAGATAAAGTCCGACGCCACAGATCCCGCCTCGTAGAATTACACAACCTAGCTGCAGATTACATGCACACCATGCTGATGCGATCACCAGCCGCACAACATGGTCGCGACTACCTCAAGTCACGTGGCTTCGGGGCAGAAATGGCAAAACGCTGGAAAATAGGCTGGATGCCAGACGACTACAACACCTTCCTGGATTGGGCAAAAGAGAAAGGGTTCAAAGGAAAAGAACTGGTCGACGCCTCACTCGCGGGCCTCCGAGACCAAGACAACCCAGCTAAAGGGCTCTACGCAAAGTTTCGCAACCGCCTCATGTTCCCGATCAACAATGACTACGGGGACGTTATCGCATTTTCAGGACGCCAATTGGTCGAAGACCCACGCTCTGGAAAATACGTCAACTCCAACGAAACCGTCATCTTTAAAAAATCGAAGGTGTTTTTTGGCTTAGACAAAGCACGTAAGCACATGACAAAATCAAACTTCGCCCTCCTCTGTGAAGGCCAAGTTGATGTCATTTCCTGTGTCGAAGCTGGCATTGAAAATGCCGTCGCAGGACTCGGAACCGCTCTCACCGAAGACCACGCACGCATCCTCAAACGCTACACTTCCAATGCTACTCTTTGCTTCGACGCTGACGGAGCAGGCTACAAAGCCGCCGAGAGTGCATTCAAAGAACTCGTCAAACATGGCATTTACGTCAAAGTCGTGAAAATGCCTAGCGGCGAAGATCCCGACACTCTCATCAAATCCCAAGGGATAGAACGATTTCGTGAACTAGTCGACAACGCCAGCGACTTCTTTGACTTCAAGTTTGATGTCGCCGAAGAAACCATGAGCTTATCGGACAACCAACAGCGAGCTAAGTTCTCAAACGATTTAGCTAGACTCCTAGCTCTAATACCAGACAAGCTCACCAAAGGTAATCTGATTCAACAACTAGCTGGACGCTTAAGAGTTGGAGTTGAAGATTTTCAAAAAACCGTGGGACTTGCTGAGAAGAAAAAGAAATTTGAAAAGTCCTACGACAATAATCGATCATCATATAGCGAAAAAGAGAAAATCCAAATTGAGCAGGCCCCGCCCATCATTCTCGATAGCATCATTGGATCACTCTGCATTTATACACTTTATGACCCCAAAGTGATGAATCACCTTTGCGAACAACTTGAAACTTTAGCAGAGCCATTAGATCATCTTGCAGGAAGCTATCTCCTTCTCAAAATTTTAGCCAAACGCCCAACTTGTGCTACTCCCGCCGCACTCCACACCTTCATGCTCACCCTCGAAGAAGAAGAGCGCAAAGCACTCGCTAGTCCCTTATCCGAACGCCTGCCTGAGAACATCTTCGAATCAGCACAACACGTTACTTCCATGATGATAAACTCACACCTCCAACGGCGTGAGGCAGCTATTCGTTCAGCTCTCAAGCGCCACGACCTCAGCCCAGAGCAGACCACAAAGCTACTTGAAGAAGCTCAAGAAATTTTTAAACTCCTCAAGGGAACTCCCGAACGATTTATTCGCTAGTTGGCAACTCTTGTCATATATGATTGTTTTATCATTCA
>JAVCKV010420200.1:0-12529 GCA_032274145.1 Herpochondria borealis | reverse complement strand
GAAATTACTTGTGTCAGGTGTAAAGTTGGCCGTTGCATACCCGACACACCGCGCATTACAGAGGTGAATATCTACACCGCCCAATCGAAGAGCACGGGCAGCTCTACTACAGACCCTTTAATCATTATCCGTTCCTTCAGCAAACCAAGTCTCATGCTATGCGACGAGAAAAAAATCCCCCAGGCGCCTCAATCCCTTCTGTATCCAGCAATACCTTCAGCCTCTCACAGAGCCATCCTGATTGCGACTTATTTCGTGAAACGAATATATCAAATTCAGCGCCCCGCGATGCAGCAAACTTCTCGACCAAAGAAAGAGGGGAGATAAAATCCCGGACGCAAGGGGTGGAATAAACCCGCGGCCAACTCTGTATAGCCTGATACGTCGTACGAACCTTAAGAATGCGCACCATGACCTCAAATTGCTCGGACGTAAGGGAACGTACATCTTCAGACTGGATACCTAGGATTCATGATTCCCCAAACCCAAAACAATAATGCGAAGAACACCATCAAGACATCCCAAACACACGCAGAAATCGCATCATCCTGCATCCTCCAGGTCCATAGCTGGCGGAAGACAGGGGCACTCATCCCCACCCTAACCTCGTGGTAAGGAAATATCTGTATCTCCCAGTTCCGGTAGGCCACAACTACAGACGGAAGTGGCAGATGCTCTCCTGGCGACGGTGGGAGTGGTATTTCACGCTTTTTAAACAAAGTTCGGACAGACGAGAGGTACTGCGCTAGAGATCGGCTCGAAACGTGGCCTTTTCCCTTGAGCCGTTGCTATGAAAGACAAACATCGAAGCAAACGATATCCAGCCCAGTAGCCAGACCCGAACCCCCCGATTCGTCGCAACACTCACAGAAGGCTGCTCCACATACATTGACCCTCCTATTCCCCAACCACCCTTGGCCCTAAGTTGTGGGATACAGTGCCCCCACCCCAGCTCCGCAGCATCAGTGAGGATACCCAGTTCACACAAAGCATCCTCTTCATGCCTCATTCGTCCTCCATCTCCCATCCCACACCACACCTTCAAGTCCTGCACCGCCCTGTTCGATAGCCGTGTCCGCTGCCCCTTTCTCCCGGGGCGCTAACCAACTTGCTCCAGTCTCCCAACGCGTCATAGAGCGCGCGGCTGTAGAACCTAGCCAGCGGGATAGGAAGCATCATAGAAGCTGCAAACTCACAGAATGACCCAGCTTCGATCTGCTAACAAACCTCTGGCCAGCCCGCACCTCACCGAACAGATCTCTGGCCAGGCACCTTATCTTCTCCACCTTCCTCTTCGTAACCATAAATCCATCGTCCCCGTGTTCCACGTCACTCCCAGGCGATTTAGCCGTGTAGAACGCCGTCTCCACACACCCTGTGGTCAGCAACAACGGAGACAGCTCAAGGGGAGTTCCGAGTTACAAGAAGGGTAGAGTATTGAGAGAGTTCAGCAACTGTCGAGAGAGCTCAGGCGAAAGGTCGATGAGTATATGGACGGAGTGAAGGTTCTATCGAAGGCAAGAAAGATATCTTGCTGTAGAGGGTCGTGCTCTGCAGGTTGGCGACGGGAGAGCTGTTTCGATGATCGATGTTCGATGACCAGACTTTGTACTTCGGGCAGTGTCTGGCTCCATTATTAGAAACTAGCTACAGTAGCTGGGGGCTCAAATGCGCCGGGTCGTGCTCGACGAGTCCAGATACGGTTTCTACGTAGCAGCTAGCTCCTCATCGGGAAGGTGCAAGTAATTTCGGTTCCACGCATCACAGTCCTAAGCGCTCTCGGTGGGTGGTTCGGTCGTGGGGCTGTAAGAGTCCCGCACGCACCACGGGTCCAGCAGTAACGCAGGTCTAGGGTCGCACGTACTTGAATTCGCAGTGTGTAGCGAATTGTAGGTAGTTTCTAAGTTCAGCGTTACCTACAGCATTCTCAAACGCCAGCGTGCCACAACCCTTCTCCTTGTTCCTCTCCACACCCGGAGTCTCCAAAAACCTCCGCACCGCTTCACTCACCCGCTCTCAGTCCGTAGCCGTACTCACCATACCCACAGACACCGAGATCAGGAATTCATCGATATTAGGCTGTACACACACCCCAACCACCCCCCTCATGTAACGAACCACGGGCTTCATGAAGTTCACAAACCAGGACGCACTCCGGCTACACCCGAACGGCAACGTCTTACACCTGAAAAACCTCTCATCATACCGAAACATGAACTAGTCACGCACGTCATAGTGCGATCTGAAATGTAGAGAACTAGACTTCACATCGAATGACAACAGATGGTCTCCCCTCCTCAACAGTGAAGCAAAATTTTCCTTCGTCTCCATCCTGGATCCCTCCCTCTCCTATTGCTTTAACTGCACATCAAAGTCCTGCAAAAATCGCCCCTTCTTTTTCCCATGGCTGCCCATTCATTTTCAGTACATAAAGGCAGCCGAAACCGTGTGACCCTCCAGCACAAAGTCCCCCACTTCACCCTCGGACAGCACCTAGTAGTAACCGGCCAATCCATAGTCTTTCGTCAAAGCCAATCTCCCGAACTCCAGATCATCTTAAATTTGAGGCATCTAACGCATAAACTCCTTTCCACGCATCACACGCACAGGCATATCCCTGATCCCATGCTTCAAAAACCTCTCCATTCACTCCCCCACACCCAATATTTTACGCCATGATCCAGCACACCTAGCCAACCATATCCACGGCGCTTCCTCTCTCTTCACGATTAAAGCCTCCCAAAAGAATGCCCGGCGCCATCATCATGGGCTCTAACAGACCTATCCGCCTCCCCTTTCGCTGCCAGCTTGACCACTTGCTGGGCCATGGCCTTCTGATACTCATTCGTCGCTCCATGATGCTCGGAGCTCTCCACCTTCATCATGAGGTCCTCTCCTGACCGAGCCATCTGTGCAGCGAAGGTGGCACCAGAAGTAACAGCTAGATGGTAGTAATCCATCCGCAGCGTTAAAGCACGCTTTTTCACCATTACAAAAAGCATCGTGAACGCGAGGCACCACACTAAGAAATGGCACGGGTTCTCCGATGAGGCCCCTGGATGGGAACCTCTGTATGTCATTATGGAGACGTCCCCGATCTTCTCAATCACTATCTTCGAAGCCATGAAAATACCGACCTTGTCAAACTATCCAAACGATGGTTGGAAACATTGAAGAAGAGGGGATTGGACTGCCCCCACAGTTGCGCTTCTGCGATGCCTCAGTAGAAGCTGCTGAGGACATCCGTATTAGCGATGTGGCAAAAGATGTTCCACCACACGCTGTATTAGATACAACGCCACCACTGCCTTGGCCCCCTCCCCTTTTGTGCGCTTTTTGGAGATCGCATAGTGCTACATATGAGCAAGCTGAATTTCACACTCCCATTGTTTTCGACACTTAGTTGTGGAGTTGGCAAATGTGTATGATAGAATATTCCAGACTCGAAACAATACTACATGATAGACATTCTACTAGTTTATTAGCCCCTAAAACTTATCCTCTCATTCAAACAAGAGGTCAAGCAGGCGCTTCACCTCTCTGAACTAATTGTTGCTACAAGTACGTGTGTGAGCCTTCTCTTAGACTGTTTTCAATTTTCTTTATTCTTCGTACATTACGAGTGCTTGTAGCGAGAGATTCGTCTAGTAGCGACCCACTTCTGATAAGACCTGTCCTTAGAAATAATATAAAAATTAATATCACGCGGGCAACAGGGGTACTGCGAACCTGATTCGACAGTCAATTCTTACAAAATCTTCATTCGCGTGTCCGTTTGTTTGGGACTAGCTTCTGTCTATCGAACCCTCACCCACACACGAGCGAGCGCTCCCCTGAGTTGACCTCTATGTGTAGGATCGATGGCATGTTATCTCTGAAAAGGAGGACCATCCATGTTGTACGTAACGAGCGCAGCGCAGCACAACCCAACGGCAATACTCAAGGGAATTTCTCTCAATGACGAGAATCTGGCTTTATGCAGTGTCCGTGTGCCTTTTGAGAACACGGCCGGCATCATCATTGTAAAGGACATGGTCTTTGTCGAGCGCAAAAATGAAAAGTATTTCCTACACAAGAACCTTTTCATCAGCATCGAGACTAGTACATCCAATCGGAATATTAGTCGAACAATCATTGCCCAAACGGTTAGGCCGCGCGAATAACTCCTTCTCTCTCCTTTCTCCATCACTTGTTTTCTTCGCATGCACATTGCCTCAGAAAAAATAACATACACCTTAGAAACCAAGAAACTATCCATGAGAAGTTCTAACATCTCAAATAATCAGCAATCCCTTGTGTGAACGGTAGCACCAAATCTAAACAAATTAGCCACTACATTTCCTTCGCTCTTTGTCGTCACATATTAATGCATTGGTTCATCTCACAATGAACACATATGCCAAATGCATGTTCAGCTGATAGTGGAGCCCAAACTGTGTGATTGGCACTTGACATTCCTTGAAACAGACTTGGTCGACTCCGATGATCCAGATCAGTCAGGCAACGGATCCTACCGGCGGGGCCTGGATATCTGCTTTCAATAAGTTGCTTTCCATCCATTCAAGAAAAGTTTCATCTTAGCAGAGGAAGTAACAATTCGCTTACGGACCATCGTCCTCCCCACCTCGCCGGATCCATGATAAAAATATTTCTGGAAAACTGGAGAGGCTCTCTCGGATCGTTCCTCCATTCCAAGTGGAATTACACGACGTCAATACCAATGAGACTCTGTACTATTACCCGAAATTTTAGATTGACCGGCAACTGGACGACTGGATCAATATTCGCTGTCAGCACTTGGTGCTCAATCCATGGTGGATGAATGCTATTCAACCTATGAATGCATCAAAGGATCCATCAATGGCTCCCAAGGTGTTGGTCGCCTGAATTATGGCCCATTTCTTTTCGGAGTCTCTGAACGGCGTTTTATATATTATACAGTCTGGGAGTCCAGAAATGGATTTCCAGAACGCTCAACTGTGTCCGGGCTGCTTTCTAATTCCCGCGCTCTATTGTTAGAGCCTATCTCACTTCTTCGTTCTCGTGTTCCTTTTTTAAATATTTTCCATCTATTTTTATTTTCCCATGAGTCGCCCATTCGATACACCGAGGCTTGCACAAGCACGTCTTTCGGTTTGAATTGACCCCGATCCGTCCCACACCTGGGAGACAATTTTCCCATGACAACGTACTCCAAAAGGAAAACCTAGAAAACCCTTGGAAGTCTAGAGAAACAATCTACCTGAAGAATAGGGCGCGCATGGTGCTATCAAGCGGTTCATCAATTTGTCAACTTATGCCTGGCCTCAGTTCTTAAGCAACTGATGCAAACTTTACAATCAATGAGATCGACACAAGCACCAAAAAGCAACGAGGTCATTCTCATTTTTCCCGCACCAACATCAAGAAGTGCCTCAGACCAAATTTGAAGTCCAACTGAACAAAAGATGAACAAATTGACCTTCTCACTTGCGCTTCTCCTGGTTCTCGCCTTATTTCCATCCGCAATGCAGGGGTCTCCACTTTTCGTCAAGTCGCCGCCTTCGGAAATGGGCGAACCACTGCTAGCACCCACCGATGCAGGCCCCGTTCAGCTCATGCTCGTCGAAGCCGGGGTCGCCCCGTACACCATGAAGCCAATCACAATGAGCTCCTATACGGCCGTTGAGATATGCCCGTCGAGGTACAGAAACGGGGTTTCCGTGCGATGCAATGTCGACACGGACTACGCGGTCATCTTCCTCGTCGATGGGATGCAGTTCAGCAAGGATTTCAGGGCGCCTTTCCTGCTGCGCGGCGACAAGCGACAGCGGGTATTTGCGTTCCGTGGCCTAGACGATGGAAGAGACGTGCGGGTGGCGTGCCAGGCGCGTGGGGAGCGGGCCGTGTGGGTCGACCTTGTGAAGAAGTGCTAGTGAAGCTGGGACAGAAATGATTACGGCAAAGCCGAGTCTGAGCGATGCACTTTCGTGCACCACCAACACATGCAAACTACATGTAGGAAAGATATGAGGGCATAGGGGAAGCATGTTCGCCCCGTTTTGCGGAGGTAAAGAGCATAGCTACCGCTGAATCCAGAAAGTGACCTGGCTTACTCTTTCCGTTCGTACAGAAATAGTAAATAAATGGAGCAACTGGGGGTTCAGCTTTTTGTCTCTGTACCGGCTTCAGCTGCAATCAACGACCTCATCTACTCTGATGAAGCTTTGCAATAACCAGATAGCGGTTGGGAGTGGAATAGAGAAGTGCAGCAATGTTTTATCTCTCTACCTCTTTGATCATGGAATAACATAACGCTGGAATAAAAAACCATATCCAAACGCCCAGCACATGACGTGGAAGTAGATACGATAGTGTTTCAGTGGATGAATGTCGTTCAGGTCTGCACACCAAGCAATCCTTTATTTTTCTCGGGTCAAGAATGCTCGTTCAGAGCGTCCGGCGAGTTGGAAACCGGCGCTGGGAAAAACTGTAGTCAATACACAGCATACATTACAAGCACACAAATTTGCAAATCACGCGGCCGACGGGGGAGATCGCGGCGCAGATTACGACTGTCAATCGCACCGAATCTTTCGGTACGCTCGCGCGACAATATTCGTACCCAAGCCCGTCGGAACTGCCCCTTTCCAGCTTACCCGCACACAAGCGACCGCACAGCCGAGTTTACGCCGCTGCGCAGCCGTGCAAGCACCTCCTGTCTGACCTCGTGTCCATCGACGGCAAGAACGACTCGCACAGCATAGCACTGCCCGTCCGCGCTCTCTGCGTCGTCGCACGGTTTCGTCCAGCCCTGTTGCGGACCTAACACGCCCTGATCCGTCACGACGCGCAGGTCGAGTGTCGAGGATTTTGACACGACGCCCGGTCTCGCGGCCACTACGGCCGCGGTCACGTCCCATAGATAGGCTGCCTCGAAGAACTTGGCCTCGCCCTCCCAGCTCTCGCGCAGGCGCCGCACGAGCAGCGCGGCGTACTGCAGCTCCGGTGTCGTCGGCATCTCCCCGCCGCCGACATCTGGCCCCTCCAACCCGTGGTCCTCCTCGCCCTCCTCCTGCGCCACGCGGACCGCGCCACGCGCGCGCTCAAGGGCGTGACAGAACGACCTCGTGAACGGCACGTGCGCGGTCGCGTCAAGGGGGACAAGCGTAGCCGGTTTGCCGCGTTCAGCGAGCCCCCGCAGGGCGACATGGGCGGCATGGGGGTCGTTGAAGATGTTGAACTCGGCATGGTCATTCGCAGGCAGTGTGTATACATTGCCACGTGCGTGGACGGCGCCGCCCATGACGACGACGTCTGCGATCTTGCGGATGACTTTGCTGGCGGCTGCCGCGATGCCGGGGTCGGCGTGGTTGGTTGCGAGTAGCAGTTTAGCAACCGGGGTCAGCGTGCCCGTTGCAAGGAAGAGCGTGCTTGCGTCGGGGAGACCTTGCAACGTGGTAGAAAGTGCGTGCAATGCGGCGGCGTCGTCTTCCGCGGCGGGGGTACGGTTGTTGGAGTTGGAGCCCGAGGATGATGGGAAGTCGAGGTCGGACGTGTCTGCACCGGGATGCGCGGCGGGCAGATGGCGCGCGGTGCCAAACGCATCGTCACAGCGCAGGATGCCGGCACGGCCGTGCGGGACAGGTGCGCGGTAGCGCGGGGTGACAACGTGGGGCAATCCGTCATCCTGGGCAGCCTGCTCGTCTGCAAGCGCAAAGAACGAGCCGATGAGTATAGGAATGGATGCATAAGGCTCGCCGAAGAGTGTGAGCAGGTCGCGGAAGATGCGGCGGGAGGGCGCGGCATTCGCCCATGCGTTCGCGCCGATGTAGATGGCGACCGGTGTGAGATGCGGGGACTTGAGCAGGTAGAGCAGGGTGAGAATGTCGTCGAAGTTCGAACCGTCTGTGAGAAAGACGGTTCTTCGCGCGTGGGTCACGTTGGAAGGACGCTGGGACAGGCGGAGCGGCGCGACGGGCGCAACGACGCAGTGGGGTGACAGTGGCGATACCGGTGAGTCGATGCGTAGGTTGGTGGTGAGGTGCGAGAGGGAGCGTGTGGCAAGGGGCGGGATGCGTGGGAACAGAGATGGAAGAATTGGAAACAAAAGCAACAAAAGTGTTGGGAGAAGGGCGAGGAAAACTCGGACGCAGGACGTGGGGACCGGGCGACCGTGCGCACCGGCGACGGCGCCGTTGTCGTCGCCGATTTCGCGGCGATCTTGCCGACCACTGTCGCGCGGTGGAGCAGATGCGGGCGGCATGATCGGGCGGAGGGTGACTGGGCGGAGGGGGACCGGGCGGAGGTTGACCGGGCGGAGGGTGACCGGGCGGGTGAGGAAAGGGGTGTGTGGCAGGGCGCAATCGCTGCGTAATTCCGAACGGGTGCGGGCGGATGCTTCCACGCGCGCGCACGCGGGAGAACTGGCGGTTGAGATTTTGCGAATTTCGAGACTTCGAGAACGGCTCGAATTGGGCTCGATTTCCGGGTCCCGAGAAATACCTGTATCGATTCGATAACAATTTTTGGCGTCAGTAGCTCTAGCTAAAGTAACACAAGGTTTCTTTTTGATTGCAGATCTCGCCAAAGGCATGACGGCTGTAGAGGAACCCTCCCCTCCATTCGAGCACCTTCAATCTAAGCAGAAGAAGGACGATGGGAAAGCAGACGACGAGAACAGTCATCCACACACTTGAGCTTTAAGTGCCAATATCATCAAACCGATGGAGAGCTTCACAGTTGGTACACGTGTCTCCGCTCCGTCTCATTTCATGTCGACGTACCAACTGAAAAAAAAGCCATTGCTCGCAGCTGTAGACGACATCGGCTCCGATACAGAAAAGGGAATAAAGGCCCACACACCCTATGCATTTACTCATCCAGTACGAAACGCAAGTAACCCGGTCTTCTCCACAGGCACAGCGGTTACTATGCTCAGTACCTCCACAAATGGTGCACGACCGGTCTCGTAGCACATGGAGTCCCATATGCAACTCTCATTCCTCATATCCATGGTTTGCATGTGTCGGTGCCGCACGTAAGTGCACCACTCAGACTCGACTTGGACGTAACATTCTTCGGGGGCTTGTTACTCTAACACTTCTTCACAAGGTCGACCCACACAGCTCGCTCTCCACGTGCCTGGCAAGCGACCCGCTCCCTCTCGGCATTGTCGAGCCCGCGGAAAGCGTAGATCCGCCCGCGTTTGTCGCCGTTCAGCAAAAACGGCGCGCGGAACTCCTTACGGAACCGCATCCCGTCGACGAGGAATATCACAGAGTAGTCCGTGTCGACGTCGCAACGCACGGAAAACCCGTTGCGGTAGTGCGACGGGCACACCTCGACTCCAGTGTACGCGCTCAGTGGGGTTGGCTCCGTCATGTGCGGCCCGACACCGGCTTCGACGAGCACGAGTTGCACGGATGCCGATTCGGTTGGGGCGAGCATTGGATCGCTCATTGGCGATGGCGAAGACTCGACGAACAGTGGCGATCCGTACAGTGCCGACGGGAACGCGGTGAGAGCTAGAAGAAGAGCGAGTGTGAATGTTGATGTGTTCATCTTGTTTTTTGGTTGGTTTCAAAGTTGTGTCTCTGAGACTGTGCGTTGTTAGTAGGACGGATCTGAAGTGATTGCCGATGTTCGTTGATGCTGAGACGATGGGACTGCTTTCGGAATTTGGTTCAGCCGCTTAAGAACTCTGAACATGCCAGAGGTGGTATTGTGATAACCATATCTCTACCACCATCTCCAACATACTGAGGCAATAGGTCGTTTTCCTAGATATCCAAGGATTTCCTGCGTTTTCGTTACTGAATCAAGCCATCTGCAATCGCGAAAAGTTGAAGAAAACTTGTCACAATGAAAGAGAACCTTGCAGGTGGGACGGATTGATGACAATTCAAACCGAATGACATGCTCATGTAAGCCTCAGCATGGCCGACGAGAGATGCATGGAAGAGGAAAGCCTCTAAAACATGGATCTTAGAAAGGAAAAGAGATGAGAGCAGAGCGAGGGAGAGAATGACAGCGCAACCGAGACATAATAAAACGATCTGAAGAAGCCTCTCTCTGGTCCGAGACTGTTTATTACCTACAGTTTCGTTCAGGGAGCGGAGACCCGCATGAAAGAGACCGCCACGTTCCGGCAGACTATCTGCTTGGGATGCATCGAAGGGCCTACTTTACAGCAGTACGATGCGTTCACGCATTGGAAGAGCGTTCCACCCGGATGAATTGACACTCCAGCTGGTAGCTGCCAATTAACATTTCTTTGAACAGTCTTGTTGGCCTCGAAACACAGTATATCGGGGGACAAAAAGCACGCTCATTGTTAGCGATGTCGGAGAACTGCAAGGTGCGTGCGGGAATGGCCCGTGATATCCATTTGTGTGGAGTTGCCAGCGAGTCATAGCAAAAGAAGATTCGGAATAGCATGGGTACTTACTCTGCCGAGATGAAACAGTGCTTGAATAGAAGGAAAACGGGTGAATGTATAAGGATGTCCAGACCCGTCGGTACGAGCTGTCCTTAGGCTGGTCTGAATCAATCTTTGTTGGCCACGTATGCTTTACACCGCATCAAGTGCCAATCGCTGAGCTCCTCCGAGGCGGAAGATAGCCTCCTTGACACCTGCAAAGATGTAACGTGCGGCAGTTTTTCATTTTGTTCGTCGCTGAACCATGAACAGTGCTACGTTGAAGATAGTCGACCTGGAGTGTGGATGTATTGATATTATTGCCTCGTCGTGCTTCTCATGATGAATCGAAGTAGCACGTGCATTGAACAGAAGATATGCGAAACAGTTAACGTGCAGCGATCACACTTCGACCGTGCTCATATAGACACACACACATGCATCTTTACTCATAACAATCGACGAGCACATTACTGTATCGCCACCTGCAATTGCATAAACGAGGAACAGCGCGGGTGTTAGGTTTCGCTCTGATTGGTGAGCAAGCGGTGCTTGTGGTATTGTTCGTAATACACAGTTTTCTTTTGTGTTATTCAGCATGTATGTTGTTCAACGGTCGATCATGCGAAGTGTGCGACTTAGTTTGTTACACACGTTACTCGTGGACATTTCAAAGTTAATTAGGATGTTCTCATTGTTGTTGCTGTTCTGTTTCTCACGTTTGTAGTCCATCACTTGTGTCTGTCTTCCGTCATCGAAGAAGGGGACACTTTTACAATGGGCAGATAATCATATCACGAAATTTTCGCGTAAGCGCGGCCTTAAGATCGCAAACTGGCGATAGAGAGGATGCGAACTACCGAATCAGGTCAGCTTTCTAAGCTTTCCCACTCAAGCATGCTGAAGTGCTGGGTGATCGCATCGCTCTGTCGCGCACGGAGGCAGCTGACCACTTGGTAGGATTCAATTGCTCATTCAATCTTTGAACGGTGTCAATAAGGTTTTCAATGCTCGAACTTTCAAGTTGTATGCGAAACGGAAGTGGTAGTGGAGAGAGCGAGAAGGCGCAAATTGCATAGAAAAATGGATGTTTGTGCTGCTTTAAATGTCGCAAGAGGAAAAGTTGAAAATTGGCCACTGTTTCTCATCTTAGACGAAGTTTAGCAGTTGTTCGTATTATTTAGCACAACTGATTTTCTTTACAAATGGATATTTGATAATGTTTTAGCCGTTTTTCGAGCTCAACAGCCGAGTAATGCTCACTCCGTCGAAGAACTTCTCTTCCTCGCCACCAGGTGGTCATCTTCACCTCCTTTGAACAACATAAGACAGAAAAAACGGGCATTTTGATTGATGTCCGTAATGTTGGGCTTTAAGAACAGGAAATACTGGAAAACTGAACTTCACATATATTAGTGTGGCTATATCGACGAAATGGATAAGTCTTGAACAACGGCGCACCGTAAAAATCAAATAAAAAAGGTCACGTTTTCCTTTGAGTCGCATTTAAGTTTCTCCATCAGATACAACAAAAACGAAGGATGTCCTCCCTTCTCTTTCTCTGTGCCAAGACTTTCAATTCTCGCGATGTTTATACCTTTCTCTTCGCAATTTTCTTCCGGAAAGAATGAAGGAATAAATATATTTATTACGTATGTTAACGTTTCGCCAGAGCACGATCAGTGCCCATGGTTCTCCAAAACAGCGCCGTGTGTCGAAATACAGACACAACGTTATCCACCCACAGATTGATAAATGGAACGAGAATTTAACGAGATTTGCGAGTAAGATGGTGCAGATGGATGCCTGGGATTGGCTGTGATGGACACCAATGTTTCATGGAAAATCAAATTTGGAATACAGTGAATGTTGCAAAACACAGATATGTTGACCAGTATTTTGTTTAAAAATAGCCAATTTCCGAAGACTCCCAATACAGGTCAGCAGAATTCTATCCGAAACTTGCAAATCTGCCTATTAAGTTTTCGATAATTTTCGGAGGGTAGATTCTCCCAATAAGAGCAGAGCCACCAAGGGGGGGTCAAGTAATCAAAAAATAGGTCTTTTGAAACGAAATTGACGAACTGCACCAATGCGAGGCAAGGTAAAATTAGGTATGTGGAGGCAAAA
>JAVCKV010420089.1:457-12533 GCA_032274145.1 Herpochondria borealis | reverse complement strand
CCGCCGGATATAGTACCTTGACAGCGCTTTGTCATCGTGATTCTCCGTACGGGTGTGACCAACAACTATGTTGTCGGCCAACATTTCGACAAGTAGTGATAGGGTTCCGTTGGGTTCGGTGTTTGGTATATATCCGGTCGGAATGTTGGATTGTTTGAGTTAGTTTCAATTGCTGGACTCAAATATTCTCCCGGATTTCGCTGTGTTGCAGTGTCCATATCATGCTACCCGTAAGCGTTCATTTCACAAGAAAAATGAAGGGTATTCGAGGAAAAGATTTGGACAAGGTCGAGCATGCCAAACTATCTTCGTTTAGGCATGCTCTTCCTCTGGACATATCGGAATCGGAAACATTATGCTATAAAGGCTTTCTGCAACTTTTTGTACTAACTAATCTATCATGTAATCAATCAACTGGTTCACGCGCTCTCTCGCGCTCCCACCGACCCTTCGTCCTTATGACTCGAGCAGCTTAATTGCACGCCCGAACTCCCTTAGCCAACCCGATTGTCCTCGTCAGCGGTCTCATCTTTTGTCAGTTATCTCTGTGAAAGTATTTGCTAATTTATTGTTAGTCTCGAAATGATTGCCTTCGTGTCGGCGGCGCCTGTGTATTCCGCAGTCTGCCTCTCGGAACTTAAGGATAAGCCGCTCCTCTCTTACTATCTTTCTCTACCGTGGTCATCCTTCATCTCTACCTAGTTATCTTGGTCTGAACCTACTTCTCTTTTCGACTTTTGCTAGCGTCTCCGCGCTTCTCTCGATTCGTGCGTTTTGGATGGCTTGCCCGATGAATTCAATGTGGGCTCGCCCGCGGATCTTTTTTCACACTGCCGTACCATCTATCTGCACTCGCTAACTATACACTCCGAGATATCGCAAGTCGCTGATGATGTTAACAGAACATGGTCAGCTCGCGAGACCGATGCAGAAAGCGTGACGTTGGTTTCAACTGCTTTTCAGCCATTTTACATTAGAGAGGAATAGTCCAAGAACCTCAAGCTGCTGGGAACGATTCTTCATGATATGTGACTTCGCGTCAAGGACTACCCCCGCGCGATCGTCAAGATGGCCACTTTTTGGTTTAAGGGTTCAAGCGTGGCGACACGCAGAGGCGTGTTTATCACGTTTGGGAAAATGCCGTTTCTGCGACATCTCTATTGGGGGTTTTCGGAAGATACCTCGACTTTGACATCAGAAAGCGCTGCGAGCGCTTCAGGCAGGTCTGGCGCCCTGATACTCTCGACGGGCTTGAGGTTACCGCTGTTCGGACGCTGAGTCGGCTTTTATCCGAGGACAACTCTCCTTCGTCGCCATCTGGAGGTGTTGCTCTTTGTCATTTGAATAGCATCCTGAACTCCGACACGAGCGACAGTGAAGAGCCAAAGTTTCTCACAAATTTTCCTCCACTCCCGCTCGCCGGTTTCCGCAGCGTCCAAGTCTCCAATCCTTCTCGCACCTCCTGCGTTGTGCAGTCCGATGACGATGAATCTGATTCATCCAATGATGCTGAGTTTCCAGGACTTCGCCGCTCCCGTGCTGATGTTGATTCTCTGCATCTCACCGAAGAGATGCATGGTGACCCTACTTTTCCGTGCCTTCCGAAGAAGTCACTGTTGATTCTTCGGCAGAGCAGACCCTAATTCGCAAGGTTTTTCGAGCAACTGCAGATGGACATAACCACACCTGCTGAGCTTCTCAAGTTGCTAAAACACTTCCGAAACGCTCAGCAGCTGGTTCGCTTGATGACACACATGAACCACACTAAGCAAAGTAGTTCTCAGTGTCTGGACATGCTCAACTCCTCGCCAATGTACTTTGTACGCCCGGCTCAGTTCGTGTCCCCGGCGACGGAAAGAATAGGGCCACGCCATCTGGGAAGCTGTACGAAGAACGGTTCCATCATTACCTGGGTAGAAGCGCTGGCGAATGAAGCTGGAAACTTCAACCGGGACAACACGGATGGTTACACCAATCGAGGCATTCTGTCGACCGGGCTGAAGCTGGCCATTCTGCTCGAATAGTTCCACCCGCACACAGCCATGTTCTCGATGACGGCGGAGCGTCTCGTTGGGCGGCTTTTCGTGTTCTACCAGAGCCTCCGCCTCGAGCGAGAGGATCGATGGTCTCTGATAGAGAAGAAAATTTCCTTCATGGGACTTGACGAATTCTCGTCACTGGACGAGACATATTACATACAAGAGAACACACTGTGCTGCGCCCACAATTCCCTCACCGCTTACGCAAATGGGATGAAGAATCGGAAATGGGCACGCGATTCGCCATTGCCCTGTGGCGATTTAGGGAAGGCAACGTCCAACTTCCCGACTCTAAGGGCGTAGGAAAGTTGTTGGATAAATTTCACCTGCGCGAAATGGTGGCGCGCACGCGGATTCTGATGGAGACGGGTGCGGGATCTACCTCGATTGTCGCGCTTTCTTCGAGCTACGGGACTGGTGTGGAAAGGGGCGAATATGCTCGCTGGACTGGGAGCAAGCAGCGACCCCGCCACCATCCCATGCAGCCACCGCCGATCCGTCGGATATTCTAACTCCGGCGAGTCGTTTTCGTCTTACAAAGGAATTTATTTATCGACCGTTCCGACTGGCCATCGCCGGAAACCATATCTCGCACTCGAATCTACTGCGGCGTAAAGCCCCACCATTATCTTCAGCTCATCAATGGCATGCTCGAGATCGAAATGGTGGTGGTACTGCCTCTCAGCAGTGACACGATTGGGAACTCTGTCTTCGGTGCTTGGAAGGGCTTCGTTCACACCCAGCGACTGATATGAGAAGGAGAGCGTGCGAATAAATTATTCAATCCCATCGCGAGAGCCGTGGAGCTGCCAACGCCTGACATAATCTCTGTCACCGGATGAGCAACTCTACTTGGCCGGCTGCGACATCTCTCAGTTTTTCAATCGCCTCAAGATCACTCACTTCCTCCTCCCCTTACTCGGTCTACTGCGCATTCAAACAAGCTGTCAAACTATCCCCTTTCTTGTGAACACGTCGCACCTTGTCTCAATTGCGTACCGATAGCCACCACCTTTGCGGCAAGGATGGCTCAAAGCGTCTCTTTTTATGTGCTGCAGAAAATTGGTCGCAGTCATCCTGTCCTGTCTGCAGCCGATCTCGGCCATGAATTGTTTGGCGGCGATGGGATTCAGCTCGCATGCACGGATGACCACGAATCTATCGTCAATTCAACACAGGGCGTGAATGCTGTTGCAGCCTGGATCTATACTGCGCTTCGTGTTGCCAACCTGCCCACCGAGTCAAATAAGGCCATCGTAGCGCAAAATAAAGGACCCGTCGAAGGTTGTGGCAGTGTGGTGTTCTGACAGTCAAACCGAAGACGGCTTTGAAGTTGGTGACAGCTACTCAGTCCCTACTTCTACGCCGCCGTACCTCCCCACGTGCAGTGTCCCACATCATGGGATATTGGACTTGGGCCTTCCTGCTTCGTCGACCCATGCCCTCAATTTTCAATGCTGTGTTCAAATTTGCCCGCAGAAAGCAGCACGAGCTTGCTCGCGTTCTTCCAAATGTCGTATGTATCGAGCTGAACATGGCCCTAGACATTTTTACTCTGATGCAGGCCTACGTTCGTCATCGTACCTGCGATCGCACATAATCAAGCGATGCCTCACTATCTGGTGGAGGCGTCAGTTACGCGACTCTGTCCCCCGCGTTACGCAAGGTTTTTCTAGGACGCACTCGAGAGACACTCGTTACCAAGGGATGGCACACAACTGGCGTTAGCTCATCAGATCTTGAACCACTCGCGTACGAGACCATCAGTTAAAAGGGGTCTCTTCACAATTACAAACTCGCGCGCTTTAGAGGAGCAAGAATTCTCTGTAGCCATAATTACAAAATGGTTATTTGTTAAACGGCACAATAAAATTCTCGAAATGGAAGCAGCCATCCTGGCCGTTCGGTACATCGAACGGTCTCAGCTTACACACTACCACCGTGTTCCTTTATTCATAGACAACACCGCCTGTCTCGGTAGTGTCTGCAAGGGTCGCTTTCTTTGAACATACTTAACATCGCCTGCCGCCGCCTATCTTACAAGACAAAATCGTTCTTTCTCGCCACTGGGTCTATTCCGGCCTCAACCCTGCCGATGAGCCGTTGCAACGCTTCATACTCCGACCGCCTGCCTCTGTAGACCAGCGAACTCATACTAGAAATTCTTGACCGTCTTGACTTCCTGCATGCTGCAAGCAAACAGCCTTCTACCGTCACATACTTTTCTGACGCTGCCAGCTCGTTCGTCACATGGATCAAACAGCACGGAACTTCACCCTTAACCCTATACGAGCTCGACTTCTCGTTCTCGGACTACGCGTGCCACCTTCATCACCTCAACCCTCCGGGCGTCGGCACTGGCCGTTTAGATTGGCTTCGCCGCTTATTTGCGTGCCGACGAAGTAACTAATCTCCGCATAAACGACATTTGTTTTCAAGATGATCCACGCCTCTCGGAATTATCCTCCACATCTCGAGCACGTTTTGTCATACGCGACGCTAAGACTGGAAACCACAGTTTTTCGCAATTGACGCGCCATTGGTACTACGTCGCCTTCGCCGTTGGCTCTCCACCCAAGCTCTCGCATCGGAGTCAATCATTTTTCCGCTCTCGTACTCACAATTGCATCGATGATTCATTCAAGCGCCTGATTATTTGCAACTGGGGGCGATTGGGTTTACACTTCACTCACTCCGACACGGTGGCGCCACCAAAGGACTGCCTTCGTGGGCTCTCGTTCGACGATGTAAAAACCAAGGGCCACTGGAAATCCGAAAAATAAAGTCGCCGATACCTCGCTGCTGGTAAGGGTCTTATCCTCCGCACGCGGCTTTCTATTGAAGCCTTTTCTACTATACAGACTTTAACGAAGCGGTGGAACCGATCCAGCCATTGGGAGGATGGAAGGGCAGCCCGAAGCAATAACCGTTCGGTTTGTGCTGCCGGCCTCGCTCGCCCATTCTGCCTTCTTTAAAACAATGGGCCTCCTGGGCCAGCAGTTTTTCAGATCTAGTATCGCGTCGAATGCATATTGCATATCGTAGCGGGACGCAAACAATATAGAACTGACATCCAGAAAACTCAGCAATATGGTCAGTCTCTGACCCCGATGAATAGGTCCTCCTGGCATACATTGAAAATATGATTGCACGGCAACCATGACTTGATGTATCGAGGTAGAAGATTCGAAAACCTCGTGCTATTCCGCTCACTCCAGGCCCAATTCCCAACCTCTCACGCCACAAATCCCGGCGACACTCCCGGCGCCCTCATCCGCCTCGTCACAAATCGCGCGCCCGTCCGCCTGGATGTGCACATCCGAAAAAATCGCGAAAAGTGCTTGAGACGCCTGTGTGCTGATCGAATCGCCCCGCACGGCCACTACAGTCGCCTCTTGTGCTTCGTTCCGCGAGGCCGTTGTGAGAGAGCAAAGAAAGTGCACGGCCGTCGCGGCGTGTAGCACAGCTAATTGGTCCACGACGCGCTTCCGCCCACAGACAACCTGGTCCATGGCTTCCACACACAGCAGTGAATAATATGAAAGAAGGTGATAGCGCAGCAACTATGGAGTATCGTCACATAGTTTTACGCGTCGCACTTCCACCGGTATTGTCCAGCGTTCATGCACTGCGAGTACGCGAAAAATTCGCGAAGCGTGGGGGACACCGTCCAAAAATGACGCCCTTGCACATGATTGGGGGTCGCCGGCCTCCTACCCATCTTTTTGGCGCCGCGGAAGAATAGAAGGGACCTGAGGCCGAACGAGCGGAGCGCGTTTTTAAGCGCGTCTTCAAATGGGGCGCCTCTTCTTGTAATGCGACTGTTGCACGTCTGTGAGAGAGGAGGACAGTGGGAGGCGGAGTGGGAGGGATTCTTACAGTTGTACGATATGTGGAGGAGCGTCGGTTTGAGGCGTTCAAAAGGGCGAGGAGACGACAATTAGCAATACACGTGCCATTTTGGGCGAAAGACATCTCCGGAAAATTTTAGAACTTCGCACCTGCCAACCCAAAGCATTAGGGATGGTCGCCAGTTCGGACTGACCGCTCCAGTGTCGCATTTCCCAACTTTCGATAATTTTTAACTCAAATTTTATTTTAATATATTGGAATTCCTTGCTCTGTTCGCTCAAAGGGGCTGAAGAACGCTCCAGGCGAGAGATGAGGGGCTAACTTGAGGGTTTAAATGAATATTAATGAACCTACAAAACGTATGTCGAATTCAAGAAAGACGAATAAAATTGGAATGTATAAATAATTGTATTTTCATTTTCCATTACACATATTTTGAAACGGAAAATAAATGGAAGAAGAAGAACGTGCGCAGTGCTGCGGGCGCTATGAAATCCCAGGACAGTGCAAAAGTATAAAATTTCTGCCACCCTTGTAGCATGTATATTGTACCACTTTGACAAAACATCTCTTGCGCTCGCTGTAACGCATCTGATGGCATGGAAATGAAGCACTTTCAAAACTGTAATTCTAAAATAACAAATTCTCTACCAATATATCGCTAGTTACCATTTTCACGGGCGTAAGGTTTTCTCTCTTCCTCACACTGTCTTCTGAAAACATGGAATTTCCGAATGATGCCTCCCATTTAAAGAAATTTGAAGATTGTACGATCAATCTGTGACTGCAATTCACGCATATTAGTAAAAGTAGGGAAAGATACACCGCAATTACTGTATTCAACAAAAAAACTAGACACATTAATCCTACAAACAATGTCTAGTTACGCCTAATCTTCAGAGCTCGGACCCAATGCATTGGAGCATATTGCAATAATTATTCTTTTTGCAATAAGTTTTGCAATATTTATTCGTTTTGCAATATCAGTGCACTAAGTTTTGTTTTTGCAATAATTATTGCGATCGGTTTCATTAATGTTTCTTTTAATTATCCTCTTGCCAAGACGATGTATTCGTACGGAATGAAGAGAGGATAGTCGCATCACATTCAGTATTCCAAAAACGCGTTAAACTGTACTTAAACTTACATAGTACAACATCCGATGAAGTTCCAATCACCACCTGCTTTGGAGCCGGCGGTGGTGGTAGTCAAGGAGGTGGAAGTGGTGGATGCGGTACTCGAGCCGGGTTTCGTTCCCATTGCGCTTCGGGGATCTCGCTCTACAGACTCTGGGGTCGACCCCCAAAGCAACGAGGGAGCGAATCAAAATCCAGGGTCTGCGGCATACCTGGTTCCGGTTCCCCTAGTTCGTAGAGGGGTAGGTTTGTTATGGGGTTAATGTCATGGATTAAGTCGTCACCGCCGACGTCAAGTAACGCTTATTGTTACACAGACGCCAGGAAGTACGCATGGATAGTCGCACTGAGTGAGTAAAAACGATCAGTCGTATACAGGAGAATATTTTGTAACCACCTATGGACTCTCTGAAGTATCGGTTGCGCACGCTGTAAACCCGGCATCGCGCTGCAAATACTCTCACGCAGCTTCGTCTCTCTGCCATTACTCACTCTCGAGCACGTGCTGAATCTTGTTCCAGATTAACTGAACGCAAAGGAACCGGGTCCACTCTGCGAACAGCTCGTTGTTGGGCAGTGCGCCCTCGCAGGTGGGATAATCCACTGCTAGTGCATCTCCTATTTAGCGCGCTGCCGGCATCGGCGGGAGCAACCTCGAAAAGGTTTATCGCACGAAAAGGCGCCTGTGGCCCGCGAAGTCGTTCATGGATATGTTTTTTTTGACGATGATTATAATGGTATGTAATGGCGTGTTTGTTTGGACATATCCGTTGGTCTGGGTATCATCAACTGTATATGCCCTTAAAAACATACAAAAGTACTTCTCTTCCCGTCAATTATTTTTTTATCGTATAGTGTCTTTGTTTGTGAATTTAATATGGATGAAAAAACAGCGCACGACAAAAATATGCCCGGCTACAATTTTCAACTGCCCTCTTCGGCGCAGTCCAATCTCCCGTGTTCAGGACTACAATTATTTAACAAATTTGCGTGGCACGGGATTGCGGTTCCGAGCCGCAATACGAACGCTATAATTCCTCGCAAACAGAGTGCTGATGTTAGATGAAAATGAGACTGTGTGGTGCAAATCAACAGAGGCAGGTTATTGATATGAGAAAGGGTGCAATTGGGGAACAAACGCACCGATAAAAGCAAAAATAAGAATTGCAGAAAGAAAAGTAAACAAAAAAGCAAAGAAAGAAGTTCTGTGATGATCTAATATTGCAAATAACAAGCCCCGGGCCCATAAAAATATTGATAAGAACGGTCCTATTCGCTCAAATCCGGTATCAAAACTATGAAAAATTGCAGGTAGCCGAGCAGAACCGTTTTAAGTTTGTAGAACTGAGCTCTAATGGTCTACAAGAACTTCAAAACACTAAAAAAGATACGAATTTCAAAAAACTGCCAAGAGGCGTAAGGTCAATTAGTGCTCGATCGCGCGGACAATTCCAGTACACCAATATACTGTAGAGAGATGGGAAGCGCTACCCAATAAAAGGGGAGGGGTAAAAGTGGAGGGATAGCGGGTTTAGAACTGTGGTACGCGCGAAGGGGAGAGACGAAGGACGCGCAGCCGACGTAAAGTCGTCTTCGGCTATTGGTGTCTCTCTGTGTATGAATGTTTCGCGTTGTTGTATGTCTACGGCTTCGAGGATTTGGCTGCGCTACTTTATTTATATATTTACATTCTGAGTGTTTGCTTCGCTGTTACAGCTAATCCGTAACAGCGCAGGTGCAATAACTAGAGTGCTCTAGTCTCTTCTAGTAACCGCAGCCTGTAACATCACAGTACAGCGATGAAATGTACAGAACAGCGATGCACAGTACAGAAAAATGCCAGCACACTGACAAAAACCTGGAACAGCTGCGTACAGCATTTCATTGGACAAACGTGGCAATATATGGGATTTTAAATTCATTGGAACAAAGTAGTCTTACACCGAAAGGCGTACAGTACGCCATTACACTGTTAGATTACCAATGGCACGGCTGTGTAACGACCCACACAGTGAAGCCTTACAGTGCTTAATACTGCTGTGTTCCGCGCAATATCCCTTTATTGTAATTTCTAAATGAGGAATTCTAACATAACTGCACGGCTGCAAGTATCCGCGACTCGGTCGTTTATTAGAGAAGTATCGCCGACCACTGAATAAACTGAAAGGATGGAGAGCGACGGTGGGAGTTGATCACTCTGCTTGACCTCTGCTTCTCCCAATTCTTCGGCGACATCCAGTGTTGTAGTAATGTGCTTCGCTCTATCTCCCCTTTATTTTTTCACGTTGCGTGCATTCCTTCTCCATCCTTTTCCTCATCTATTTACAGCGTTTTTGCCCGACTTTCTCGTATGATGCGTGCAGCGTCTTCTCTGTCCTGACCGATAACTCGACAGATACTGAAAGACCCCAAAACGATAGCAGTAATCCTGCTTTTAATCCTGTAATATTACACACACCTGTCTTGGCTTTTCGATCCGCTCGTGTGTTCGCTTCGATTGTTTTTGGCTGTTGCAATTCATTAGCTCAGTCAGTCTTTGTCCATGGGGGTGTAATAAGTGAGTAAGCCTCTCACTAGCCACGAGCCCATCTGTACCAAAGAGAAAAAACTGATTTATTCCATTCCCATCAGACCCTTGAGATACAGCTGATCTCACGATATCACGAAGCGTTGAAAAACTATTGAAATTACCGAAGGGTTATCTAAACACGTAAATTATTGTCTGCTAGATACTGGATGGTCTCCTGAACCCAACGGATTCATACCATTACAATGTGTGTGAAAATTTCTATCTTTTAGCTATTTATTCTTGGCTCGGCTTCTGAGCCATTGAAAGATTCGTCTGGTTCTTACCCTCTAAACGAGGGTATTAAAAAATAATTTTTGTATGAGGGTTCTTGGCCAACGGCGGACTTGTAGACAGGCGAGACGCGGTCCGGATAACGTCGTGATCTGCGCGAAAGAGGAGGTTCTCGCAACGGTAAAAGGGACGAAATGATTCCGCGTGGCACTAAAGAAAAGTGATGAACAAGGCTGGTGTCTCGAACGTGAGACAGAGCGGAAGAAAGTGAAGCTTGTCACGTTTTAGAAAGGTCAGCGCGAACAAAGGAGCAAACGTGTCGATCTAGGGCAGCATGGGCTGCGAACGCACACTGGTAGTGATGTAGAACACGGAAAAGCGGTTCCGGGTACGCTTGATGCCCAAGAAGGATTCGGAGTGCGCGGCCTGCACTGCGGTGGCGGCGTGCAATCATCTCACATTATGTCCCGCAGGCCGACCTTCCCTGCGCCCACGTCCTCATCGTTCACCTTAAAGTTCTCACACAGGTGGCGCGTGAGGGTGATAGGGTCTTGACGCGACTCATTCGCTCAGAACATAAGCAACCATGGCGAATCGTAGAAAATTTACGAATTCTCATAAAATCGGCGTGAACCAACATATCACCGTTACACAATCAACAGATTTCAAACGAATTTCGTACCTAATTTCTATTTTTTCGTGAATTCTCCACCTGTATTACGGTGGTTTCGAAGAACTGCAAAAAGCGTTTGTATGTGGAATACATTGCCGTTTCGGCGCTTTCTCAGGTGCAATTCTTCGACGAGGTACTTCGATACATCTTCAACAGAAATGCCGAACCAGTCCTCCTGCTAAAGGTAAAAAGTGACAGTCCCCCGCAAGAAAGAAATCTCCAAGAGCTCTACTGCGTCATTACTATCTCCTGTTTCAATAATCTCGTGCATGCAAATTGTGGCGACCGCCGCTGCGTAACCAGTAGGATTGGACCGAAAAACTGTGCAGATACCTAACTTCTCACTTACAGCCTTAAATGGGTAGCTTCCTACGATCCCCTAAAGAAAGCATTCATAGCAGCCCCAATATTACGGCTGCCTAGACGGGAACTTTCATACACCATCGACACCGATGCGTGTGGATATCAAGTCGGAGCAGTTCTACTACAGACCTACCCCGATTGGACGCGCCATTCCATCGGCTACTGGTCTCGGACGCTAAATTCAGCGGAGAAAAATTACTCCACTACAGAGCGAGAGTGCCTGGCCTTGGTATGGGCCTGCCAGATACTTCGACCCTATATAGAAGGTCAGCATGTACAGGTTTACACTGGCCATCAACCCCTTAAGTGGTTGGGATTAACAGATGTCACCGGCTGACTGACACGGTGGTGTCTCAGGCTACTGGAATTCAATCTCTTTATCGAATATAAAAAAGGAATTAAGAATCAGCTTGCTTATGCCCTCTCCAGAATTCCTACTGATGGTGAAACCCCCATCTCACCTGACCTCACCGTCCCGGTATTAGAGACTGAATCGTCTGCCGAAGCCGCATGGCTACGCACTTTAGACGCAGACCTAATCGACGACGAAGATCACCTCGACTTCGTCACTGCTAGAACTTCGGACCCCCTGGTCAGTACCCTGGAGTCTGACCCACTGTCCGCTCTGGCAGGCGAAGAAATTATCAACGACCAAGCGGTAGACCAGCTGTGCTCCATATTTGGTAAAAAGCTGGACTGCCGCTTGATAAATAATTACAGGGTTAACGAGCGAGATATACTCGTTCGTACCTCCCCGAAGGACTTCTCCGAAAAGATAGTCCTTCCTATAGCTCTGCGCCAACGGGTATTGTAAATTTCGCACTACTCCAAACCCGCTGACCATGGAGGGGACACAGGAATTTTTACCACCCTACGTAGACACTTCTACTGGCCAAATATGGCCCTGGACTGTTTTAACACAGTCCGTAATTGACGAGAATACGCGAAAAGACGCATTCGGTTGCGCAAACATGCGTCATTTATGCGTCTCTTCCCGGCCCAGCGACCTGTTGAACAAGTGGCTATAGACATTCTCGGGCCTCTACCTCGGACCGGCTCGGGTAATGTCTATATACTAGTGATCACCGATCGCTACTCTCAAATGACATATCTGCAGCCCCTGACTAATATTTGGGCCTCTACGTGTGCCAAAGCTTTTACGAAAGAGTGGGTGTTCCACTATGGACAAACCTCCTTCCTCCTGTCCGACAGA
>JAVCKV010420088.1:0-38992 GCA_032274145.1 Herpochondria borealis | reverse complement strand
CATATCAAGCATGGCGAGCTTGATGCAAAGTCAAGAAAATAATGACATATTTTAATCTCTTCTTACTTATTATGAGTCACTTACGGCATTTTTAATCGTTAGGTGTTTTTTGTCGTGTAGTGTGATGCCACATACTAAAGCGATCATCCCGATGTTGGCTTTGAATTTTTTCATGCTTGTTTCTATTTAAATAAAAAAGGCACCGATCAGGATGAAACCTGTCGATGCCTTTGTGAAATATGGTTGATCTTACTTTCCGCCAGCAGGGTTTATCTCTGCTTCTAAGTTTGCATCGAGTAGCTCGCGGCGGAGGTTGATGCCTTTGAACTTACTGAAGAGGTAAACGATAGGTGATGCGATGAAGATAGATGAGTAGGTTCCTACGACAACTCCGATCATGATTGTGAGAGAGAAGTCTGAAAGTGCCTGACCACCTAGGAAGAAGAGCACTAATACGGCCATGAATGTGGTAATGGATGTTAGTATCGTTCTTGATAAGGTAGCGTTGATGGCTAGGTTCATCACGTCTTTCACTTCGCCTCGCTGAGTTTTGAGGCTTTCGCGGATACGGTCGAATACAACGATGGTATCATTGATCGAGTAACCGGCAATGGTTAGGAAGGCTCCGATGTGGATGAGTGACAGTTCATCGCCGACGATGAATAATACGCCGAGAACGATCAGAACATCGTGAAGTAGTGCGAAGAATGCTCCTACTGCGAAGGAGAACTCAAATCTGACCGTGATGTAGATCATCACCGCGAAGAGTCCAAAGCCTAGAGCGTATATGGCATTTCTGAGAAACTCACCACCCATTGTGGCGCTAACAGATTCTGAGTTCGCTTGGATGACGAATCTAGACTGTGTTTTTCCATTACCATCTACATATTCTTCTTTGTCATTGAAGTGTGGTAGTGTTGCTCTGAGTGTATCGATAATGTTCTGAGTGTCTTCCTGATCACTCTTGATAGAGATTATCTTCTCTGATCCGGCAGGGTTTTCTATCTGGAGTGAGTAGTTCTTTTTAAGTTCAAGAGCTGAGATGACTTTGTTTAGCTCAGCTTGATCTACTTTATCATTACTAGGAACTGAGAAGCGTGTGATGTTACCTCCTGTGAAGTCGATACCGAGGTTTTCCTTACCTTTGATGCCGACGGATGCAAGTCCGGCTACGATGAGAACCGCTGAGAGAATGAATGCAAACTTACGCTTGCTGAGGAAGTCGATAGTCTTTTTAGGAACCAAGTCCATGAACTTGATGTTCTTTAGGATACCAAGGTCTGCACTCCACCAGAATAGCACGCGTGTGCAGAGTAGTGAGGCGAGAAGGGTTCCGAGAATACCAATGGTGAGTGTTACAGCGAATCCTTTCACTGATCCAGATGCCTGCCAGAAGAGGATGATGGCGGTGATGAGTGTTGTTACGTTTGCATCGAAGATGGCTACGAAGGCTTTCTCATAAGCGGCGCCAATGGCGCTCTTGACAGATTTTCCGAGCGCGAGCTCTTCTCTCATGCGCTCGTAAATGAGGACGTTCGCGTCCACTGCCACACCGATGGTGAGGATGATACCCGCAATTCCTGGTAGGGTGAATGATGCGCCGAAGGCTGCCATAGCGCCGAAGAGGATGATGATGTTTACTAAGAGTCCGATAAGGGCGATAATGCCCGCGAAACGGTAGTAAAGGAGAATGAACAGAACGGTAAGTCCGAGACCTACTACACCTGCATTGATACCCTGTTTTACGGTGGCTTCACCGAGTGATGCTGAGATTGATCGCTGCTCCATGACTTCGATGTCGTTTTCGAGCGGGTTCTGGAGTGCTTTAGTGAGGTCATCTGCTTCCTTTTTAGAATCGAGACCAGTGATGACGAATCGCTTGCCGAGTGTTTCAGCGTTGAGGGTGGCGTAGTTAACTACTCTGCCATCTAGCACGGTGGCGATCATGTCCTGACCTTGAGTGAGTGTGCCGGTGAACTCTTCCATTCTGTCACCACCTTGGCCAGTGAGCTCGATGTTAACGATGGAGAAGTCGCGTGCATCTACGAAAGCTGATTTGACGTATTTTCCAGTGAGTGCTTCTCTGCGTTTGATGAGTACATTTTCAAAAGTTATTTCTCCTGTATCTTCATTTACTACTTTGTGAGGGAGAACCTTGTAGCCGGGGACGATTTCTCCATCTTCGGCTGCTACGCTATCAGCGAGTTGTCTAGATTGTCTGTGAACGCTGTGGATGGTGAGCTTAGCAGAAGTAGTGAGGAGCGCGATGAGCTGATCCGCTTCTTCTGGTGAGAGTTTAGGGATCTGGATCTCGATACGGGTTCCAACGATATTTACCGGTGCATCGAGTGTTCCTCTTGAGTTGATTCGCTTTTCGAGGATGTTCTTGGCAGAGTCCATCGCTTCTGGCGTGATGGGTAGTTCTTCGAGTGTCTGTGGATCTATGTTTGGCTTCACTTCTAGGATGACAGAAGTTCCACCCACGATCTCGATACCGCCGTTGAGGTTACTTGCTTGAGCAAATGTCATTTCTCCACTGACAATCTTGCCGAGGTTTCCAGGGCTGATGATGGCGAAGAATGAGCAGATGGTAATGGCGGCTACGATAATGGTGCCGATATTACGCTTACGCTTGAGTTTCTCAGTAGCGAGATACCAGAAGAGTAGGATGAGCACGGTGACGCCGATCATGAGAACGGTAGTTCCTGATTCAGCATTGGCTGCTGCGAGCATTGTAGCGAGTGTTGTCATAAAATTTAATTGTTTGCAGTACGAGTGTCTAAGCACATCTAACGATGAGCGAGTAGCTACATAGCTCTATTTCAGCTAAGGTCAATCCCTAGTTGCTCTATATAGCAGATTTTAAATGACAACTTTGTAAATAATCTGCTTTTCATATGATCTCTGGAAGGAGAAGATGTGCTTTATGGGCGGTTGTTGATATATAGAATTTTTTTAATATGTGGGGAGTTCTTTTGGGGCGATGCCCTTTTTGTTTGTTTTGATCTTTCTGTTACTTGATGATTTTCAAATCATTTTCCAGTGGGTTTCTGAGTGCTCTAACGAGGTCATCACCTTCTTCCTTAGAATTCAGACCAGTGATGACAAAGCGTTTGCCGAGATACTCGGCATTCAAAGTGGCGTAGTTGACTACTTTACCATCGAGAACAGTAGCGATCATGTCCAATTGCGGGGTGAGGGTTCTAGTGAATTCTTCCATCACAGCGCCGCCTTGGTCAGTGAGCTCGATATTGATGATGGAGAAGTCACGTGCGTCAACATAAGCTGCTTTAACATATTTACCTGAAAGCGATTCCCTGCGTTTGATGAGGACATTTTCAAAGAATTCTTCTTTTGTATCCTGATCCACCACTTTGTGAGGGAGTATTATGTAACCAGGTACTATTTCTCCTTCTGCAACACTGTTAGCAAGTTGTCTCGATTTCCTGTGAACGCTGTGAATGGTTAGTCTTGCGCGAGTAGTGAGGGTGGAGGTAAGTTTTTCCGTTTCAATTGGTGAGAGCTTTGGGATCTGGATCTCGATATGGTTTCCTACGATGTTTACTTGCGGATGGATTGTTCCTATTGCATTAATTCGATTTTCGAGGATGCTCTTTGCTGAAACCATCTCATTTGGAGTGACGGTGATCTCTTCGAGCGTATTTGGGTCAATGTTTGGCCTTACTTCGAGGATGAGAGTGGCTCTAGGTATGGGATCGAAACCTGTATAGAGGTTATTGCCTCCAGAAATTGTTGTTTCTCCGCTAAAAACCTTGCTGATATTTTCAGAGTTTAAGATGGCGATTAGTGAGATTGAAAAGAAAGTTATGATGCTAATGATGGTTGTGCCGCTCTTAGACTTTAGCTTCTTAATCATCAAAAAGCTGCAAAGTAAGATAATCAGTGAGATTACGATGGCTAAAATAGCATTACTTTTAGTATCGGTGATAGCGATTAAGTTAGAGTGTATTGTAGTTAGTGTTATCATGGATTTCAATTATTTATAGTCAGAGTAAATGAGTGAATCTGAGGTTGAATGGTAAGAAAATAGCTTTTTGGGTGTTAAGCTTAATCTCTGGTTAAATGAGCCATGGCTATGAATTGATCAAGGCGATAGCTTTTTTAGCGAAGCGTTGGCCTAGGATTTTATATTCCTCCTTAGTTTAGTAGAGGTCATGGGTGATGGTGCCGTCTTTTTTTGTCGTTGAGATCATCTGTGTCAACGCATGTTCCGCGGGACCGCTGCCACTAGGTAAAACACGCTGATATTGATTCTTCTGTTCATAGCCTTCTTAAACGTTAACTCGATACGACCTCTTTCGATCCTTATTGGAACGTAATGGTTTTGGTTTCAGTTAATAAGGAGGTTTTTCGTCGTGTATTGGGTGTTGACGAAAGTAGAAAAGCCCCATTCTCCGGTAATGGACAGAGTGGCTTAGAAAACATCAGTTTTTATGACGGTTTACTAACGGCGACGAAGGGTGGGAGCGAGTCAATAAATTCTAATCAGAATGAGTATAATATATAATCAGTTGTTGCTGGGCTTTTCACATCGAGAGCTTTCTTGATCCTACTAACCTTCATAGACGTTTCAGTGTTTAATATGCACATTTGCGATCAGGCTCGGTTTCAAGACCATCCACCTCGATTCGGTCTGTGTAGCAACGCACAATAGCATAGGCGCTCTTGTCGATGGTCTCCACCATGCCCTTAAAATTTATGTAGTGGCATCCTTTGTTTACTGTGTAGTTGCCCTTATGCTGGTGACCATTCATGTGGGCGACCACGTTGTGATACTTGGCGATCAATGCGACTACTTCTTTGTCATTCCAGAGGTTGTAGCCATTTCCGATGGGAAGTAGAGGATAGTGATTAAATATGATCACGCGTTTCTTTGCTGCCTTCGCTTTCTCGAGTTCTGCTGTAAACCATGTGAACTGATCTGCGCTGAGTGTTCCGCTTGACCAATTGGCTGGTGAGGTTTTTTCTTTCCTCATCTGCAGCATTAGTTTTTTGGCTGCTATTGTTCTTGGATCATTTTTTTCATGGCGATAGATTGAGACATCCGTTCCATCGAGGTAGATGAAATGCCAGTCCCCATGGGTTTCAGAGTAGTAGCTATCTTTCATGCCTAATTTCCCCAGCACTTTGCTCTTGTCTTTGCCATGCATAGTGAAATCGTGATTACCCAGCACGAATCTCCGCGGGGCTTTTAGAGTCTTATAAATAGGGATAATATCGTCAAAGCTCGCGATATTCTTATCAATGACATCACCAAGCGTCACCACAAACTTGAGATCATGGTTGTTCAGCTCAGTCACTGCAGTTTTCATCTTGCCTAGTGACTTTCGGTAGTGTCGTGAGCCTTTCGGATCCATATCTGCATATTGAGGATCGGCAATCACACCAAAGGTGCACTCTGGCTTATCGGATTCAGCTGCACTCACATATCCTGTGAGAGCCATGGGTAATGCTATTTTAAGAAATGTTCTGCGTTTCATAGTATAGTGTATTGTATATAGTATTTTCTCTTTGATCAATACTGATATCCACCCTGTTCATAGTGATCATAATGATGTTAAATGAGGTTATTGAATTGTGGTATCTGTGTAACGCAAGATATCTCCATAACTTGTATCGGCGGCGTTCGGCATTTCAAGCAATATCGACCATTGGTCTCTCATCTTTACTGGCAAAGTCCACGTCCTGCCGGATGATACGTTACCCTTAAATCATGATGGACTTTCTCCGCTAGGAGCCTTAATGTTATCTTGATATATTTGTCTTTTAATCTACGACCTAGAGCACGAACTACCCATTAATACATTGCTGATTTCCGTGGTGTTTGCTTTACAATTACTTTATAATTTAAAACTTGCACAGATTGATTCGTATCCACAGTGTATATTCATTATCAAATGTATCCCACTACTTTGTATCGTTCTTGCTGGTTCGACTCCGATATACAGTCAAGCGACTAAAGAGTCTGAAATTTCGAAAGCTTCTCAAAATCGATATGACGTAACTTATAAAGATCCTGACGATGGAAAAAACCATGGTCAGCTCAAGTTTGAGTTACAACCTACTTCTAATGGTTGGGAATTGGACCTTAAGATTAATACTAGTGGGATCGATGTTGATTCGCTGAAGGGATGGACTGAGCGGTTAGGGCGAAATAGGCACACTGCTTTTGAGTTGGAGTATTTGCTGAAGCTCAAGGATGCTGCATTTTTAGAAATTAGAGACAAGGACGATGAAATTGTTCGTAGGAGTTCATTAGGTAATCTCACGAAGAGCAGGTGGCCTGAGAGGAGGTTAAATAGCGATGGGACTATTGATTATATGGCTTTCACAAAGCGTCTTTATCTTGATGAAACCCATATGAGACTCGATGGTTTATATAAAGGCGAATACGTAGCAGATATCGTGGTGAGAGGTGAAGCAAGGCTCAGAGCCGAAATTAAGATCACAGAAACAGAAGCTAACATTTCCTCTATGAAGCTGTTAGGCCATTCTAAAAATCCACTTTCAGCAGAATATTTCATGGTCAATAAAGCTGAGAAAATTGAAGCATTTGAGCCACTGTCAGCTTCCGATTGGTCCAAGTTAGACATTGATAGAAAGTGGGAGGTTTATGATGAAATTTCTAGTGATAAAAAAGCTGGATTAGTTGTATGGCTAGCTGAGCTGAAGGACTACGAGTTCATAGAGCAGATTGCAGTGTATGATCCTAATGGGATTCTATTTTATGCAGCAGCCAACACTCTTTTTGTAGAACGTGCCCCACAGTGGATAAGAGTCTCTGCGCTAGCGACTCTGCGCAAAAGTGGTCACAGTGGACCTCAGGGGATCTCATACTTGACTGACCCTGCTGTTGTGAGCCAAGTCCTGGCTTGGAATAAACTGCACCTGGAAGAGTTGAAAGGAGTGCAATTCCCAATACTTGGTGCTTATCTAAAGCAAGAAATGGAGAAAGGGTTCAAGCCTGGAAAAGTAGGAGATGCTATGCCTCCACTAAACCTAGATGATTTAGTGGCAGAACTGAAAATAGATGGGCAAGCTGTAAAGAAATCTTCAAGACTTAAAAGAGCAGTAGATGCTGTGGTGACGAACCAACTCTGGAATCAAGATGGTGTATTTGAGATGCTGGAGTATCACTTGATCAACGGGAGTCTGGAGCTTCAACGGCATATCTCTTTTGCTTATACACATAGTCGTAATCAGACTAAAATACCTGTTAGAAAACTCTTAAGTATTGCTCAGGATGAGAAAAACAGCCAAAAACTCCGCGAAGCAGCCCTCTTGGCTTACGCAAGTGGTGATAGATTAGGAGTGATCATTACTATGCTTCAGATTATTCCCGATACGCAGCATCCTCTGTGGGAGACAGCAGTCAGCATCATGGGTGATCTAGACATCGGAGTGATGGCTGGATTGTTAGATAAATCAGATCTAGAACCTAAACAGTTAAAACTATGGAATCAAGAGCTGAAGGTCATAGAGGCCAGAGTCGCGAGTTACATAAGTAATAATCAGTTGCCTCTTCTTCAATGGAGGCAAGTAGCTTTCCTAGTAAAAAGAAGAAACATTTCTGAAGCTAAAGAGGTAGATGAAATAATAAAGAAATATAACGCAATGGCTGTACCTGAAAAAGTAAATCACAGGCTAAGTGGAATTGATGCCCTGAGAAAAGAAAAAGGAGGAGAGCTACTAACAACACAAGAATGGGATGCTGTTACTGAATTTTTAAAGTCGCTGGAGAAGTAAGTTAAATCCCTGGCTTTTACCATGATTTATACACCTCCATTGTTCAAAATGATTGCCAGAAACTTGCTTTTGCGGTGTGTTCCTGAGTAAGTTTCGTAGATGTCGGAGAGAGGGAAAAGTAGGATAGAAATTAAAGGGGGAATTCTTAGAGACTAAGAGGAACTATGTATTAATGACTCGGCCGCTTTCGTGCTTAGACCGGTTCTATGGCAGAAGTTTTACTTTGATGTTTTTGGTAAGCACAATGCTATTTGGGTCATGTGCTTGGAGCCCGAAGGTTCCTTGTGAAAGTTTGCGTCTGCCTTTAGCGTCTGGCTTTTCTTTGTAGATGACTACGGTCTTTCCATTCACTTTTGTTTCTACGGTGTCACCTTTTACGATGATTTCGTAGCGGAACCACTCATTATCTTTTGCTGGGGCTTCGAGGTGTTTTTTGACGATGTAGATGCTGCCGGTTTTAACTGGGTCGCCCTGAGTCTGGTTGATCTGGGCTTCGTGACCAATGGGCCAGCCTTTGTTCTGATATTTGGTGTGGAAGAATATTCCGCCGTTTGAGCCGGGCTTGGTCATCACGTCAGCTACGAAGTGGAAATTTTTTGCGTCTTTGCCTTTGCCGGAATAGTAGAGCATTGATGGTTTTCCTTGGCATTTGATAGCGCCGTCTTTGATGGTGATGCTAGTGGGGTTCCATTTGTCAATTTTCCATCCGGTGAAATCTTTTCCGTTAAACAGATTGATCCAGCCCTCTTTTTTTTCGGTGTCGGACAGAACATTATCCTCGGCATGTGCGATTCCGAGGTTGAATGACATAGCGAAGGCAATGATATAGACTAATTTTTTCATACTGTTTGTTTTGAATGGGGAGGGTAGATTTTCTTGATGGCTAATTTTATCGACTTTCGTAAGATCGGCTAGGTGCCTTTACGCAAATAATTAGTCTTTAACTCTACGTAACTTAGGGCGTTCTTTAGATGCTTGAATTTCTTTGATTGCGGCGCGGACAACCTTTGCTTTGTCTTTGCTTAGGCGATGTGGGAAGCCTTCTTCACCTCCTTCGAAGTAGCGTGCGGTTTCTTTAAGATGTGGGATGACGCGTTGGGCGTGTGCTCCGTATTTCTTGAGCATGTCCATGACTGGGATGATGCGGTGCTCACTAGCATGTTTCTTCATGTTTCTGGCGTAGTCTGCTGTGAGTTCTATACCTTCGCTGACGTGGTTCTGGGCGAATAGGTCCAGACCTGCGGTGCGGATACCGTCAGCAAACATAATTCCGCTGGGAGCTGGTTTGGCAATAGCGGCGTAGATTTCAGGCATGATTGGTTTTAGTTCGTCATAGCTGAGTTTTTTGTAAATGGAGCTGAAGCTACCTCTCGCGCGTCCATCTTCATTAGTCAATCCTGCGCGTACTGCTTTGAATAATTGTTCTTTATCAATCCCCTCGAGCGAGCGGTTGAGCATACCTCCTCTGTTGAACAAAGCGAAGGTAATATAGCGTTGCTCCATAGCGCGTGGGTCTTCTTTGGTCGCGCCTCTGCTCAGCATTGTGATTAATTCTGGCAATACTTCCATTGCGGGTTCACCAATAGCGGCTAATGCATTGGCAGACTGGACGCGTAGCCACAGATTTTCGTGTTTGAGATTCTTTCGTAATGCAGAGACTGCTGGTGCTGATTTAGCTTTGAGGTGGACGAGTGCCTGAGATACACCAATTTTGGTCTCAACTTCTGGTAGCTCTAACATTTTAATTAGTGTGGGGACGGGATCAGGCGTGCCTTTGCCTTTGCGACGGGCTATAGCCATAGCTGCGCGTTCTCGAACAACGGGTGACCAGTTTGTGAGGCGTTCGAAAAGTCGTTGCATGCTCAGTTTATCATAGGTTGCGTTTCGGTTACTGTTAGTCCAGCCTCTGCCGTCGATGATGATTGACTTAGCTTCTCTGGCGGTGAGTGCTGGAATAGCGCTAGGCTTTTTGCCTGTGAGCATGATTTTTTTCAGCGGCATAGCGTAGGCGAGTAGATACGCGCCTGTAGCGTCCCAGTTTCCAGTGCTATCTAGCCTCTCCTGAGGAGGGCCCTGATGGCGGAAATTACCGTTCGATTGGCGAGCTAAATCATAATACCAAGAACCGAACTCATTCATCCAAGCTCCTGTCGCTTGAGGGCCGCTCTGGGCTACACCTGGCATTGCCCAGGTCATGTTCCAGAAATTTCCACTGTGGCCAGTGTCGCGTTCGTTGCCGTGACATGCGAGGCTCATTTTTGAAAAATACTCTGCGGTATCGCTTTCTCCAAGAAGGCTGAAGAGGACAGCTGCCATTCCATTTTTTCCGTTGTCGTCATGGTTCTGGATCCAAGCGTCATGGTCTCCGTATGGGATAGAGCCTTTGCCTGCATAGAAGCGAAGTAGGTTAGCGCTGTTCTTGATGGTGGTGCTAACGATGGTGTCTTTCACTCCTGCTTCGCGGGCTAGCACGAGAGCCGTAGTTAAGGGAATACCTGTAGCATTCATCATGCCGTAGCCGAGAAGGCGACCGTTAGAATCTGCGAACTTGTGACCCCATGATCCGATAGCACTTGCGCCATTTGATACTTCGAGTGTGAGGCGTTTTAGTCCTGGCATGAAAGATCTATCACCAGTGGCTATCGTGTATTCTGACAAGAATGAGATGACATAGCTGTAATACCAGCCGGACATGCGATCAACAGAGTATTCTGATGCCCATTTGGCTTCTCTTTTCACTAAAGGAAGATATTTAGAATTTCCACTTGCGAGAAGAGCGAGCGCATTGAGTGAGCGGCTAATCGGGTTTTGTCTGGTGTAATTTTTGTCTTCTGCCATTCGCTTAGCAAGCGTTTCGCATCCTTGTTTGAGGATGAGTGCTGATTTTGGGCAGTCGTAGGGTGCAGTGGGGCTGTAATTGCCCAGGGTAGGTAGCTTGATAGCTACATTTGCTTGCTTGCCTTTACGCCAGCGGATGACGGAGAAATTACCCTTTTGCGCATCAGACTCGGCGGCAGTGAGGGCCTTGCCGAACTCTGTACGGGGGTCGTAAGAAAATGCTTTTCCACCTACTCCAAGGATCACATCACCGACTTCTAACACGCCAACAGCGGGAGAGTTCTCTGTGACTTTAGTGATGTAGATTTGGCGAGCTTCGGCGGTTTCCATACCTTTGCTGTAGATCCAGCCACGTGCGCCGGTTGAACCGAGAGTCCAGTCTTGGCTAGCTCCTTTTGGTACGGCGTCGCCGTTAGTGAAGTCTGGCTTTGTCATCTTGCCTTTAGGCGCCGCTACGAGAGTGGCTGTGGCAAGTGTCAGTATGGCTAAGGATTTAAAATAGATTTTCATAAGTTTTTAGAGAAAGTATGTAGATAATTGGCTTTAAAGGTTACTTTTTTGGTAGTTTGGGAGCTAAAGAATGGGCGGTTATAGACTTTTTTAGCTCTGGAATCACTATGTTTTCGTAGCCTGTTTTTACGGGGTGAATTCCGTCTGGAACGTATTTTTTCCATTTAACCGGATTGGTTTTGAGTAGTTCTAGCCAGTTGGTGTTGTGGTCGATGAGTAGAATCTTTTGGTCGGTTGCTACCTTGCGCGCTACCTGATAGTAGTCAACAATCTTCGGGCGGCTCTTGAAATGCCTAGGGTGAGGATTGTTCATGGTCTGAATGATGATCTCTACATCTGGGTTATGCTCCCGCAAAGTATTGATGATTAAGGTGTGGTTGTCTTCAGCTTGTTGGGGTGAAATCTTGTATTTTTTATAGGCGTCGTTCATCGAGAATTCCATGAAAACTGTATCGGGGTTTTGAGCCTTTATTTTTTTGAGCTGGTTAATGCCGCCGCTTTTGGAATTGGAGCCGCTAATGGCTAAGTTCACGATGCTGATTTTTTTCGGATCAGGGGCTTCCGACTTTAGCCAGGTCTCCATTAGACTTGGCCAATTGCCATACTTTGCTGTTGATAGGCTGGTCCCCATGATGACGATTTTGCGTTTATGACCACCTTTTACAGCTGATAGAAGATCCAGCTTCGAGCTTACTTTATTAGGTGATTTCGGTTTTGTGCTATCACCTTTAGGTAGAGCCATGAGATTGGCTGTGGCCAGTGTGAGGATGGCTAAGCATTTGAAATATATTTTCATAGTTACGGATTACAGGTTGAAAAGTTGATCTTCTTGATAGGTTTGATTTTCTTTATTGAGCAAAACTAAGGTAGATGCGAGTGGAGAGCAAGCCGATTAGACCGCGAGTTTATTTTACGCATCCTGTGTCGTAAACAAGAGTGCCTAGGCTGCCTATCCTTGTTTCTAATAGTTGGGGATTTATAGTATATGGCCTTATTGCTTAGCAGCTTTCTGCCTCAATGTCTCTAACTTTTGATGAAACTGCTTGAGCATCGATATAGGATTGGCTCAGTAGATAACTGTTTTCTGGGTGCAGCTACGAGGCGGCCTGTGCTCGGTCGGTGAAGCTGCAGATACAAGTCATCATCAACCAAGGGGCGCATCCATCGCGAGTCTTGCTGAAGAAAGTAGAAATAGTCATTTAAGCTCAGATAGCTATATAGGAATGGATGGATCAGAAGGGGTGGTTATTTATGGCAAAGGGATCTAACGGCTATCTAAAGGTTGCAGTAGGTGGTGTTAATAATAGGGAAATTTCTTTACAGATAGATTATATTTAGCTATGTAAATAATAACTATCAATATCATGAAGAAAAACTATCGTATTATCCCATTCATTTTTGCTACTTGTTTATTCCAATCTTGTGAAGAAACTGCCGCTATACCTGTAGAAGATTCAGTTACAGAGACAACGAACGTAAAATCTACTATCAATGGTAACGTTCCTACTACCGTATTCTTCCCTAATGGTCCGAGTACTGATAATGTTGAAAATCGACCTGCTTTTGATGAATTCAGTTGGCAGACCTTTATTGCTCTGTCTTGGCCTGTAGATGGAGACAAACGAGGAGTTCCATTAACTCCAAATGATCCGAGTACTTTTTTTAAAATGTCTAATGAAACACCAATTGTTTGGACTAGTTACAAGAATCAATGGGATCTATTTGAGCAAGGAAATAATGAGCCTTCGGCTTGGAGTGATCCAAATGATCCAATCAATCCGGGTGGGAAATCATCCGTTAAGCATAATTTTCTATCTTCTATGGCTGGAGAACTGGATGAATCGTTCTCAGTTCCACTAGTTGATCAAAATAAGAACTATGTGTATTTTGAAATTCGTTACAATAAGGTTCAATATGACTTTGTCCGCGATAACGGACTGTATGATAGTGCAAAGCTTTTAGCGTATCAAGAAAGTCATCTGGGTCAGTTACAAATGCCAATCAGTACTGAGACTAAAGAAGGCTCTATTATGATGAAGGCTGCTTGGAAAGTACTTGAAGACTCTGATGATGAGAGTCGTTTTTATGTCATCGATGAACAAGTATATGATCCAGTAGTTAAAGAGTGCCATAAGCTGAAGTTAGGATTGGTAGGGCTCCATATTGCCCAGAAAGTTGATGGTTTTTCACAATGGGTTTGGACATCTTTTGAACAAGTCGACAATGTCCCGAATGATAATGGGGGAGATCACGCTTACAACTTAAACAATGGTACTGATGACCCATCAACTGGCGCTATAGGGTACGCGAACAAACCAAGTGCTAAGATTATTAAAAAGAAAGAGGATCGGACGCCAGTTCAAGTGACTCGTGTAAATCCAATTCCTACTACACCTACAGGAAATAGCACTGTGGACATCAATAAAAAATACCAGAAACTATTGAAAGGAACCTGGATGGAGCATTACGAACTGGTGATTACGCAATGGCCAACAGATGACACTTCGTTCAAATTGGCTGGTACCAATCGCGCTACTTATCCAACGGATTGTGGAAAAGCTTTTCCGGTAGCTGATTGTGTGAACACAACGATGGAAACTTATTTCCAAACAAAGGATTTAGCAATGCCAGTGGCGCCATTTGCACCTTCTGCAGGGAATTCCTGTATGGGCTGTCATTATGGTTCATCACAAACTGATTTCAGTTTCTCATTAAAACTCAGGAGCCATAGCGTGCAGGATATAGCTCCAAAAAAAATAAAGTAAAAAACCTATAAAATACAAATTATGACAGACAACGGAACATCAGGAGTAGCCCACAACCCTAATGACTGGTTCATGTATCATGGATCTTACGGCCATGGCGGACACGCCAAAGGAACTAGTAAATTGACATCGGAGTTCGTAAAGGACAAATTAAAATTTGATGTATTAGCGAGTATAGAAACACATGGATCTATTCTTTCGGTTCCTGCTATTGTTGATGGATTTATCTATGTTGGGTTAGCCAATAGTAGAGCGTCCGCGGGGTCTAACGGGGGAACAATCCAGAAATACGATATCACAAATGGTGAATGCGTGAAGGAATTCACATGGAGTATTGATGTCAATCAACGTGATGTTCACGGATTTACAGGAATGGGATGTACGCCCACAGTTGTGAATGGCTGCGTTTACTTTGTAGGATTTGATGCAGTGCTGTATTGTCTTAATGCTGATTCGATGGAGAAAGTATGGACTACTAATTTGAGATATCCTGATATTACAAAGAATCAGCCGATCTATAATGTTGGTGGTTTGAATGGAATAGAGAGTGGTGTTCCTGCTGAAGGTTGGTCCAGCCCACTAGTCATTAATTCAGGAGGGAAGCCCAAAGTCATTTTGGGGATAGGTGAAGGTGAAAATCCATTCCTAATGAGTTTCATTTATTGTCTCGATGCGACCTCTGGGAGCGTCGATTGGGTGCATTGCACTTGCCAATTCGTAGAAGGAAAAGTGAATCCCGTGAATCAAATTCCAACGGAAGCGTTAATTCCTAGTGCTAAATTACCAGATGGATTTACCGAGTATACAGGAAAAGTCTATATGCAAGGGACTTCCGTTTGGTCAGCTATAGCCTATGATGAAGATACGGGATTACTATACGCTGGTACTGGTCAGCCCGCTTTGCCATCAGATTCGGTTCCTGTAGCCAAGCCAGCGGGAACAGGTTCTGATCAAGGTTTACCAACACCGGGCTGGACATCTGGGATCTTGGCATTAGATGCTGCTTCTGGAGAGCACAAAGGATTTACTCAAATGCCAGCTGAGACTTCTTATCGCCCTACGGACTTCGATGTAGACATCGGAAGTGCTCCTACAATATTTACTCTACCTGCTTCTGGAAGTATGCCAGAGAGAAAAGTAGTTGGTATTGGATGTAAGAATGGTGGCTTCATGATTTGCGATGCTGTTACGATAAAGTTAATCACCTCAAGAACTCTGTTGCCTTACTACAATGACAATTATGTTCCTAATAGCAAGACGGTGCAAACTCCGCAAGATGGCTGGGAGCAAATTCCAACTGTGGATCCACACCCAGATGAAAGTGAAGAGAATCCTAAGCCTCCTGCAAATGATCCGCCAACAAATGACATATCAAATAAGATATGGGGAGAAAACTATTCTGGGCCATTCAATACCGCAGCTGTAGATCCAAATTCGGGAACAATATTTATTGGGATTGGAGGCCCGAATTATCACAGTGCATCTCCTGGAATTGATTATCAAAATACTCCATTTATGCGAGCGATAAAGTGGGACACACTTGAAGATGCCTGGCCGATGAGCGATGCTGATCTTACTAACCCAAGACGCTATACTAATGTAGGTGAGTCGATGTACACAACTCCAGGAGAGAGCGGGCTAAGTTCGCCAGCCGTTGTGAATGATGTGGTATTTGTTTCTACGAGCAAAGTCGGCATTCATGCATTCGATGTGAACGATGGAACGTTACTATGGTCAGATACGATAGGGAATCAGACCGGAGGGATGCAAGGTGGTTATGGTTATTGCTTAGGACCCGCTATTTCTGGTGATTATGTTGTTGCTGGAGCGCTAGTTTCAGGAAAGACCGGTGGGGTTTTAAACATCTACGGGCCAGTTTCTGAGGTGGGTAATTATCCTGCAATATGATAAGTGTTATCATCCTTGGTTTGTTAGTTGGGCTGGATAATCTCCAGCTGGCTTCTGCATTTGGTTTAGCCGGAATTCAACCTAAACGAAGATTATTGCTTGTATGTAGCTTTGTCTTCTTTGAGGTGAGTATGCCGATACTTGGTATGCTGATTGGGCATCAATTGAACGAAAACTTTGAGTCCGTTGCTGAATTACTCGGTCCAATCATTATGATTGCATTGGGGCTATACATTATTATTACTGAACTTTTTGAAAATGAGGAAGATGAGAAAAGCTTAGTAAACAAAGGATGGGTGATTGTATTACTGCCACTGATGATGAGCTTTGATAACTTGATTGCTGGTATTGGGTTGGGTTCCTCGGGTTATCCAGTTATTTCTACTTCTATTATTGTAGGTGTTTGCGCGGGAAGTATGTGCTTACTTGGATTGTTTAGTGGAGAAAAATTGAGGAAATTGATTCCCGCTAATTTTGAGATGCTGAGTGGTTTCTATTTTATAGGGCTAGCAGTATTTCTGATTTTATTGGATTAATAGTGAGATATAAATGAAAACTTTAACGAAAATGGAAAAGCAAATTGTAGCAGAGGATCTTTCCTTTCCTACAAGCCTTTGTTTTGATGACTCAGGTGTGGCCTATGTGGCTGAATCCGGATTGCCTTGGGGTGGGGCGAAACGAGGAGGTAGAGTCTATCGTATTGAAGAAAACGGCGGTAAAACTGTGCTTATTGATGGGTTGCGTCATCCTGTGAATGGATTGTGCTGGCACAAAGGAAGCATGATCATCTCGGAGGGTGGCTATCCTGGACGGATTAGTCGTTTGACTCCTGAAGGTGATAGAACGACCATTTTAGACGATTTACCAGGATTGGGAAATTACCACACCAACATGGTGGTAGTTGGAGAAGATGATAAAATCTATTTCAGTCAAGGCGCCCTTACCAACTTGGGTGTAATCGGAATGGATGCATACGAATTAGGGTGGTTAGGACGATTACCACACAACTGCGATATTCCAGGTTATCCTGTTGAGCTTACGGGCCAAACTTATGAGACCGTGAATCCGTTTTCGGATGATCCCGCCTCAAAGACCTATACTGGTGCTTTCTCTGAATTTGGAAGTACATATTCTCCAGGAACTCGATTGGAACCGAACTTGCCTTGTACTGCATCGATCATGTCTTGCGATCTAGATGGTGGCAATTTGGAGTTGGTCTGTTGGGGTATAAGAAATGCTTATGGATTGGGATTCTTGCCAGATGGGCGATTGATAGCTAGTGATCAAGGATCCGATGATCGAGGGAGTAGACCCATTGGATTTGTTCCTGAGTTGGTGTATGAAATCAAAAAAGGACACTGGTATGGGTGGCCGGATTTTATTGGTGGGGTTCCTGTTACAGATCCTCAGTTTTATCCTAAGAGAACACCTGGTCCGGAGCTAGAGTTTGTTTTAAGTAACCACGATGAATTGCCTAAACCCGAAAAGCCGTTGATTGCATTACCTATAAATGGCGCAGCGACAAAGTTCGATTGTATTCCTGTATCTAGTAGCCACTTTCCAGGTCAAATTCTTTTTGCTTTATTTGGTGATGAGAAGCCAATGACAGCTCCCGAAGGTTATAGAGTGGGTAGGAACCTAGTGCGTATAGATCCTTCTGACTGGAGTCTTCACCCTTTGCCTGACTTAGATGTTCATCGCCCAATTGATGTGAAATACAACCCTCATGATGATACTGTTTGGATCGTTGATTTCGGTGAATTTGAGATGAACGATAAGGGAGTCGAATGCAAAAGCAATACAGGGAAAGTCTGGAAGGTAAGTGCTGCTGACCTACTATCTAATCATGAATAAATAACCACACTACTAATAACTACAAAAATTATGTCAAAAAATACAACCTCATTCGATAATGATATCAAGCCAATGTTCGCACAATACCGTGATAGAATGACTTGGCGATTAGATTTATGCCTTTACGAAGATGTCGTGGAAAACGCAGAAATAATCTATACGCAAATTAAAACTCGACAGATGCCTCCTGCTAATCAGGGGTCGTTGTCTGAAGATGAGATCAAAATATTCAAAACTTGGATGGACGAAAACTTTCCTAAATAAAACCACTTAAAAATTATGAGCTACAATAAAGAATTTATCACAGGGACATGGGAAATGATAGAAGCTTGGGACATCGGTGATGATCCAAGTGCCCCTTCGAAAAAAACATATCCATGGGGGAACCCGTCATCAGGCTATTGGGTCTACGATTGCGCAGGTCATTTTTCCATGATCATTTATCCTAATCCAGCCTTGGCAATACCAGGAGACCCTATTACTGGAGAACGGCAACCTGAATGGCTGCACCCGAAAAATCCCTGGAAAGTACCGTATGAAACATTGATTGAATCATTCTCAACGATTAATCCTTATGCCTATTTTGGAACATATTCTGTAGAAATGACAGGAGCGAATTCAGGCACGATTCATCAACAGGTTCAAGCAGATGTGATGCGCGCCTATACTGGAACACAGCAACCAAGGCCATTCACCTTAGAAACGGTTGATGGGGTCGATTATATTAATGTTGGTGTTTCGGGGAGTTATCTACGTAAACTGAGAAGATTGACTTAAGAGTGTTTCTGGTAATCTCTTTTTCTCTGACACGTGAGATGGAGGTTACCAATTGGAATGTGAACGTCATTTGAGCCTATCACATTCCGCCTCTTAGAATGAGCTATGTTGTATTCATTGGCTTTTAGTTTGGCGCATTTTTTTTGTATTTGAAGCTTTCTGTATGGAGATGCCATTCAGGTATGTCTCTCCATAGACAGCCTGTGCCTCTAGAATCTGTTTCAGTTTGGGGATCAATACGTTTTCGTAGCCGATACTCACTGGATGGATACCATCTGGAACGTAGGTGTTCCATGTAGGTTCATCTGTATTAAATAGGTTTGTGTGTTGTATTTTTCAGAGGTCACAAGATCATCAGCTTGGCAAGAAACTAGAAGAATCAGATTCAGCTCCGAACGGGTATGTATATACTGTGTTTTAGTGGACTATGTCGATAATTGTTTTTTCGATATCTCAGGCTCTGTTGAGACAGCTTTAGCCTGTTTCCCATCAGTTGGTTCCATTATGTAGGAAACCGTGGACCGAGCGATAGCGAAAAAGCTCCACTTTAAATGTTACGGAACCTTGGGTTTAGCAGATTTTTTCTTCATTCCGGAGATCTTGCGAGGTTCCTTGTCGAAGAAACAAGCACTACTTCCGATTGTGTTGATGTCGGCCATTTCTGTGCGTGCGGTTTTGATTCGCTTCATGATGGCAGATCGAAGAGAGTATAAGTGATCAGTTAAAACGATTGTATTTAGGATACCGAGCTTATCTGTTGTTAGAGAGCGTTGTCCACAGTTCATCAAAAGCGTCGGCGTATTTAGTGACTAGTTTTGGGTTATTGGTGACGAGTATATTTTCGCTGTTGGCGGTGGTGGCTGAGCGGGTCCAGTTGAAGCTACCATTGAGGAGAGTTTGGCCGTCTGCGATGGCAAATTTATGATGCATGTGTGCGGATGTGGCGTCGTAGATGCAGTTGATGCCAGATTGCTCCATGCGCTCCATGTCAGACCCGAGGTCTTCGGATTTATCATCGTCTGAAATGATGCGGAGCTTGATGCCGCGCTTGTGAGCATCGATGAGTTTCTCTACGATGCGGTTATCCGTGATGGTGAATACGCAGATATCTAGCGAGTGCTTAGCTTCTGTGATGAGTCTGCGGATGCGGTGCAGGCAGTCTTCACCAGGGCTGAAGTAGGCGCTAGATTTCACTTTGTTTTCATTCGCATAGATTAGTTTGATGACACCTTCGAGCCATTCCATCGCTGCTAGCTCGCCTATTTCTGAGATGACTTTGGTAGCCATGCGGAAGGCGAGTTGCCTCGCCTTTGCTTGTTCGGAAGTTTGTCCTGAGATTTTAGTCAGAGCAGCTTTGAGTTCCTTGCGCTCGCTTCTGGAAATTGAAAAGTCCTCGATGGATTGTTCTAGCAGTTCTTGGATGTCTTGCATGAATGTAGTCTCAGCATTTCTGATGATGTGACAAGGAGTAAGGGGAGTAAACTGAAGGTCGATGAGGTTACTCAGGTAGTGGTCATCAATTAGTCAACGGGAGAATAGGGTTCTTGAATCGAGATGGATTCTGATTTAAAGACAGAGAATGTCTATTCTTGAGAGGTATGAGAGTTAAAGTCAGTAAATAGAAATTCTATTTAAACATACTGGAATAGTGTTTTTTTTGCTGGCTCTGGGACTCAGTATTTACGGATTGTTTGAAAAAAGAATCAGTGCGGTAGGTATGGATTACGATCTCCGGTATGAGAGTTACCAGGGGAGGGTGGGATTTGTGAAATTGGATAAGGGATATAGATTTGATTTAAATCAAGGATGAGGAAGAGTGCCTATTCCGTAGTCTGCGGATGGACATGTTATAGCTTACAGAGCTGCAGATGATTTAAACGTTTTCCAATTAGATAAGAAATCCTATATTCTTCCATTAAGTCTGGAGGTAATGTTTTTGATTCTAGGTCTAGTTCTCTACTTTTATACCTCCCTTGTTAAGAGGTTCCAGAAAATCTGATTAAATAAAAACTAAAAAGGCTCAATATAGTTAGCTCTTTCGAAGCCGAGTTCAAGATGCTCGTGAGTGGGGAATAAATGGCAGGCCTACTAGGACTCGAACCTAGAATGACGGAATCAAAATCCGGAGTGTTACCATTACACCATAGGCCTGTCAGTGTGTTACTCGCGTAACGCGGCGAAGGATTACTGAAACTTGGGAGAATGTGCAACCATAAAATGCTTGTTTGACGTGTTTTCTGAAAAAATAAGCCGCTGAGAGTGATCTCAGCGGCTTATGATAGAGTAACTTTGTTACGTGGACAGTCGTTTTGCTAGAGTGATCCTGCGATGACGAGTGATACGATTGCCATGACGTTGATGATGATGTTCATGGATGGGCCAGAGGTGTCCTTGAATGGATCTCCTACTGTGTCTCCGACCACACAAGCTTCGTGGACGTCTGAGCCCTTGCCGCCGTGGTGGCCATCTTCTACGTATTTCTTAGCGTTGTCCCATGCTCCACCGGCATTTGACATCATGAGTGCCATGAGGATACAGCCGAGGAGTGCTCCGATGAGACAGCCTGTGAGGGCGATGGCTCCGGTGTCTGGATTAGCTTCTCCGCCGAGTGCTTTGAATCCGAATCCAACTACGAGTGGTGTGCCCACTGCGAGGATGGCTGGCATGATCATGCGCTTGGTCGCGGCTGCGGTGGCGATGTCCACACACTTGTCAGAGTCTGGCTCTACGCCCTCTTTGCCTTCTAGCAGCCCAGGGATTTCCTTAAACTGGCGGCGGATCTCAGTGATCATTTCAAATGCCGCTTCACCCACAGCGTTCATGGTGATGGCTCCATTGAGGAATGGTACCACGCCTCCGATGAAGAGTCCTACGAAGAATGTAGAGAGGACGGATTCATCTAGGAAGTTGAAGTTAGAGATCTCTGCTTTCTGGATGAATGCGGTGATGAGTGCGAGTGCCGCGAGTCCAGCGGCACCGATGGCGAAGCCTTTTCCGATAGCCGCGGTAGTGTTACCTACTGCGTCAAGACCGTCTGTTATCTTACGTGTCTCAGGTCCCATGGCTGCCATTTCTGCGATTCCACCAGCGTTATCCGCTACTGGTCCGTAGGCATCGATGGCCATTGTGATTCCGACTGTTCCTAGCATTCCTACTGCGGCTAGACCTACTCCGTAGAGTCCGGCTGCGTGGTATGATGCGTAGATAGTAGCGGATAGTGTGAGGAGCGGGATGGCTACTGAGCGTAGACCTATTGCGAGACCAGCGATCATGACGGTAGCGACACCGGTTTCACCTTGTGCGGCGATGTCACGGACGGGTTTGCCGCCGGTGTAGTGCTCGGTGACTAATCCGATGATGATTCCACCTACTGCACCGCAGAGAACTGCAATGGCTGGGTTGCTGTTGAGTTCGAAACTAGCACAGACTCCAAAGGCAGCGCCGATGAAAATAATCGCTGATCCGATGGTTCCGATACGTAGCGCTGAGGCTGGGTCCTTAGAGGACATTGCCTTCACGATGAGGATACCGAGTAGTGAACAGAATAGCCCAACGGTAGTGAGTGCGAGTGGCAAGAACATGAGTGACTGAGCTTGTTCGACAGTTGCGCCTACCTTTGTGAGGAGTGCATTTCCGCCTTCAGATACCGCACGTGCTGCTACTGCTCCAGCGATGGCGATGGTCGCGATCTGTGCTCCACAGTATGATTCGAAAATGTCTGATCCCATCCCTGCTACGTCGCCGACGTTGTCTCCAACGTTGTCCGCGATAACGCCTGGGTTACGAGGATCGTCTTCTGGGATTCCAGCTTCGACTTTACCTACGAGGTCAGCACCGACATCGGCTGCCTTTGTGAAAATACCACCACCAACACGGTAGAAGAGAGCCACAAGTGATGCACCCATTGCAAAACCTTCCATGATTTCAGCTACGTGGGATTCTTCACCAGGAGCTCCTATAAACATATAAAAGAGTGTTCCAAGACCGATGAGGCCCATTGATGCAACGGTGAGACCCATGACTGAGCCACCGAAGAATGCTACGTTCAGAGCTGCTGCAGCGCCTTCTTCTTTCGCTGCGATAGTGGTTCGCACGTTTGCTTTAGTCGCAGTGTACATTCCCACAAATCCTGCGAAGGATGATGCGATACAACCGAAGAGGAATGCTCCTGCTTGGAGTTTTCCGTAGGCGGAGTTCTGGAAGAAGAACAACGCTGCAGCAATAACAACGGCGAAGATCGAGATGAGCATGAATTCACGTTTCATGAATACCATGGCTCCTCTTTGGATCTGCTCGGCGATTTGCGCCACTTTTCCTTCACCACCTGATTTCTTGACGATGGAGGCTAATATAACACCTGCTATGATGAGGCCTATGAGACCTGCGATCGGGGTGAGAATATACATTTCTGACATAGTGTCTGTGTTTTGTTTTTGTTATGGGTTAGTTAGTTCTTTCTGGTGTTATTTTTAACAACAAAAAGTGCGATAAGTAACAGAATAGAAGTAGCTCAGACTAATGCAATCACAAAAGTATAGTATTCAAAGGATACCTGATGACTTTGTGTTCTAGAAATATAATGTTCCATAGCAGGGCGATTAAGTTAGGGAATAAATAGATACGATAAATATTTTTAACCGTAGATTTACGCGGATTTTCACAGACTTCTTGATCCTTTACTGGCTTTGAAGTCTAGTGATTTCAAAATAGGCTTTAATAAGTGGTTTTCATACAGAAAAAGAAATTTCATCGTGCTGGAAATCTGCGTCCTTCTGCGAAATCTGCGGTGTTTTCTTATCTCATCATTAGCTTGGTCGCCCTGGGTTCCTTAGCAATGGTGATGAATAGCTATACTTCGGCGTGGCTATTTAGGTTTAGGATTAGTATTTTTTTGTTCCGCTTTTAGGGCGTCTATTTTAGCCAGGCTAATCGTGAAGTCATTCTTTTTACCTACTAACGGTATGGAGATAACATCGTTTTTTTGAGTGATTTTTTGATCTCGCCAGATCCTCCAGAAATCTCCAATGGGTCCTATCTCTTTATTTTTAGAGCGTCTTGGAATGCACGTATCAGCGTAGGTCTTTTTCCAAACTACTCCTTTTGACGTATAAATTAAAAGCGCATTTTTTTCCTTCACTTCTGGTTCTTTCACGAACTTCCAAGCTACGAATAAGACGCTTTGGCCATCGTTGGATACATAGTAATCGTCCAGCCAAACTTTACGATTGAATGACCATAAAGTGTTTTTGCCGTCTCGAACTTCGTGCTTACCGCTACTAGAGTCGATATGGAGCGCGTATCGGTTATTTGTAGATTTAATGATGCTATTTTTGGGTGCTACGTATTTCGTAGCTGATACATTATCGACCAATCCTAGAACTATTGTTGCTACTAATGTAATTATTGTTTTCATAGTATAATGTAGGCTTGAGGTGGGTGAATTGTGACAAAAGCTTTTTAAGGTGTTATCTCTTAGAATAAAGACAACGGATTAGAGAGTGATCAGGGTGATCAAGCTAGGGAGTGACTGGTTGAAATAACTGATTTTTAACCGCAGATTAGCGCAGATTTACACTGATTTCTTGATTCTTTGCTGGCTCTTGAAGCTCTGAAGTTTCAATTCAAACGTGAATAGATGGCTTTCACACAGAAAAGGGGATTTCACAGTGCTGGTAATCTGCGACTCTCAGCGAAAATCTGCAGTATTAGCTTTTTTCATCCCTAGCTTGATCGCCCTGAGAGTAGTTGTTACGCTTGTTGTGCGTGATAATGGACTACTTGTATTCCATGCGGATTCCTTTGGAGAGCTGCTCGCTTTTCTCGTTTGCTAGGATGATTCGGAGGTTGAAGCCATCGAGGAAACGCTTGCTTGAGGATTTGAAATCTAGTTCGAATGCGCCTTTATCTTTAGCATCAAGAAGGCTCCAGGTGAGTTTCTTTCTGCCTATTTTATCTGCATTGACCATGATGCTGGTGGGTAGAGTGGTGGTAATTTTTTTAGCATCTTGCACTTCATAGAGACGAAACTTCTCTTCCTTGGCTTTTTTGAATTCTATTCTTATTTCATCGCCGCGAGTTTTTGTCTTTAGTTCTTTTTCGTCGTATTTAGATGAGCCTGCTAGCATCGGCGGCATGTCAGTTTCTAGGATGAGGCGATATTCCGCCTCGGCAGAGTCGGCAGGTTTACCGACCATTTCTGAATGAATATTTATGCCGGACTTATCAAACTCCACCATCACTTTGAACTGTATCTCTCCGGTAACGGTGGCTAAATATTCTATTTTTTCTTGGTTAAACTCAGGTTTTCCTGTGGGGGTGAATCCTTCGTAATGGGTCTTTTTTTGGACCCATTTTTCTTTGCCTTTTTCGCGTCGCTCTACTCGTATGTTTGCCTCTATTGGCCATGCTCTGTTTAAGCGTTGTCCCTTTCTTTGTGTGAAGTAAAATTCTATCAGTCCCACGGTGTTAACACCTGCTTCATATCCAGAGCCTTGATATCCCGCGTAATAGGTGGACCAGCCTTTGTATTTTAGTCCCTGAAGGACGTCGGCTGTAGCGCTAGTGACGGTGAGTCCGGCGATGAGAAGGGTGCAGATAAGAGGTAGTTTCATAATAGGTTAATCATTTTTTATTCAACTTAGCTATACACTTGTTTTTCTGGGATAGAAAACTAATTTTTACTATGAGGATTCTTGGATACCTAGTGGGAACCATTTTTTAGTGTGCTTTTTTCCGCAGAAATTTACGATGGCTGATAGGCAGATGATTTTAAGGTCGGTTAGGAATGATTTGTTGGTGAGGTAGAGCTGCTCTAGTTCCCAAGAGTGGGATGCGCTGGTGCCGCCGTATATCTGGACTAGTCCTGTGATACCGGGAATGACGTTCCAGCGATTGTGGTGGTCGGGGTCGTCCCAGCCGAGTCGGGTGACGTCTTCCTGGGTGAGTGGGCGCGGGCCTACGATAGACATTTTTCCACGGAGGATGAGTAGGAACTGGAGGAATTCATCAAGCGCGGTGGCGCGAAGCCATTTTCCTACGCGGGTTATTTCTCCATCACGCATCGTGCGGAATTTCCATACTTGGAAGGGCTGTTTGTATTTTCCTAATCTGGTCTGGAAGAAAAATACGGGGCCTCGGTCATCTAACAGAATGAGTATTGGGATAACTATTAAGATGGGTGAGAAGATGAGCAGTGCGGTGAGCGCTACGATAATGTCGAAGATTCTAAACATGGAGAACTTAGTGATCATGAGTGTGTGACGGTTTGGAGGGTTTCTGTTCTGCTTGCGGCGTTTTCTTTTGATTGCTTGCGCAGGGTGACGATGAAGAGATCCATGGCGTGCCAGATTTCTTGGTAGAACTCGCTGTTTTTGCCGCCTAGTGTGCGGATGGCTTTGCCGTGGTTTACCCAGAGCATTGTGCCGGCTGCTATTCCCGTGACATTAAAGATACCAGCCCAGATCATGCCGAACTTTCTGCCTCGGTTAGATCTAGCCATTCTGTCTCTGTGGAATGCTATGTGTCCTGTTTCATCGCGGATGACGAGGCGGCACATCTGGTCGATGGCTTGGTCTTTCGGTCCGCCGTGCTTGAGCATCATCTGGTAGTAAACATTGCTGACTATTTCTGTTAGAATGAGGGTTCTTAGCTCAAAACTTACCCCTAGGAATTTCCTAACAAGGCAGAAGACTGAGAAGCTCCAATGGGATTCTATGGACTCTCCTCCGAATCGTCTGACGGCGTCACCGAGGAGGCGCGAGTGCTCGGCTTCTTCTATGAACCAGAGATCGACTAGTTCGCGGGTGTTAGGTTCGGATAGGAATTTTTCTCTATTCCACGCTGTTAGGTAGCAGGGGCCGCCACCGTCGCCCAGTTCGAACTGTGCTAGTGAGGGAAGGAGTTTTTTTATTTGGTGGTCGGTGAGTTGGGTGGGGGCGTCCCATTTGGGTTCTGTTCTATCGCGTTGATTATTTTTGAAGTGATTTAGCCAGCGGTTTATATTTAAGGATCTATGTTTCATCACAGGGAAGATGATCATAACAGTATGAAGCTATGATGCGGGTTATGTGAAAATTTCATGAATAATGTGGAGACTATCTACTTGCTGATGTGCTGATTTTGATTAGGCTTAGCTATGGTTAAATTTATTTATGGTTGTGTATTATCAGGTCTGTTGGTGAGTGGCGTGTCTGCTGCTGAGGAGAAGCCGAACATTATTTTGGTGATGGCGGATGATCAAGGTTACGGCGATGTTGGTTATAATGGGCATCCATTCCTGAAGACTCCTCATCTGGATGTAATGTCGAAAGCTGGGGTGGTGATGGATAGATTTTATGCTGCGGCTCCGGTGTGCTCGCCCACGCGTGCGAGTGTGATGACGGGTAGGCATCCGATGCGCACGAATGTGCCGAATCACGGACACTATATGCGACCGAACGAGAATACGATTGCTGAGGGACTGAAGTCTGTGGGTTATGTTACGGGGCAGTTTGGTAAATGGCATATAGGTTCTGTGCAGGCTGAGAGTCCTACTTGTCCAGGGCAGGTGGGGTTTGATGAGTGGCTCACGGGGTTGAACTTTTTCGATAATGACCCTTATCTTTCTAAAAACGGTAAGTTTGATCAGTTGAAAGGAAAGGGGACGGTGCTTACTATGGATGCGACGATAGAATTTCTTAAGAAACATAAGGATGGAGATAAGCCAATGTTTGCTGTGACGTGGTTTCCCTCACCGCACGATCCTCATGCAGAGTTACCTGAGGCGATGACCGAAGATCTATACAAAGAGGCGGGGAAAGACCGTGGATATTATTTAGAGATAGCACTCATAGATGAGCAGATGGGTAGGCTGAGGAAAGAGCTAAGGGATATGAAGATAGAAGATAATACTATACTTTGGTACTGTAGCGATAATGGTGGATTAGTGGATAAATATTCTGGTGGACGCGCGAGGAAAGGTAGTATCTATGAGGGTGGTCTGCGGGTGCCTAGTATTATCGAGTGGCCAGCAAAACTGACCCCTAGGGTGTGCCATGTCCCGATGACGACTTCATCTATGTATCCGACTTTAATGAAGATAGGGGGTGCAAAAATTCCTGATTCGCGTCCGTTGGATGGAAATAATCAGTTTCCAAATATATTAGGTGAGGTAAAGGATTATAAACCGCTAGCAATGGGTTTCTGGCATAGATATGTACAAGGTGAATCCACCTTTAGCGATAGGTTTATAAAGACTCTGATGGATGCTCAGCAAAAAGGTGAGCCAAACCCAATGCCTAAAAGAGTGCTTAAAAATGTGTTAGATTTTCCGGAAAGAAGAAGTTTAGGGCTGCGAGGTCATGCAGCATGGAATGACTGGCCTTGGAAGCTGCATCGTATTCAAATGAAGAGTAATGATAAAGTAGTGATAGAACTTTATAATTTAGAGAAAGACCCGATGGAAAAAAATGATCTAGTTGGACAGGAAACCGAGCGAGTTAAGCAGATGAGAGTTAGTTTAGAAAAGTGGCAGAACTCAGTGTTAGGTAGTTGGGAAGGGAAGGATTATCCAGAGCTTCTTGAGCTAAAGAAGTGAAATTTTGAAATTCTAATCTGAACTTTGCTAATAAATTATTATGAATAATGCGGAAAGATCACTCACTAAATCGGATGTGGCCTGGTTGCTTGTGAAGTTGCTTGGGGTGTATCTACTTTATGTCGGCGTGGCTGGGATTATCACAGCACTTGTTGTGAGGATGAATATGCAAGAGGCGCTGTCTAGCTTGACTGAAGGAGTTAGAAATAAGGCCGCTGCTCCGGCTCAAGGGTTGTATTGGATACCTTGGCTGTCGTTAGGTGTTGGTAGTTATCTTACGTTGAAAGGTAGCTTTATGCACAATCTTCTTATGTCTATACCTTCTGTTAGTAGTGGATTATATGAAAGTGAGCCTATGGAAGTAGATAATACCCCTAAGAAGTCAAGGTTAGGTCTGGATGCTGTGGAGACCAAGAAATTTGAAGCATGGTTAGAATCAAATCCAGCGATGAAGGAAAGAGCTGTATTTGATGCGGTTGCATTATATAGAGATGCGCAGAAATCTGAAGATGTTTAGTATCTTGGCAGCGGAGTTACAAGATGAGTTTGAAATGGGCGATGATCCATGCCGAGTGGTATGGCATAACTCAAAATGCCTTTTGCCGATAGGCAGTTCTCTAACAGATAGTGAGCATGAGTTGATAGAGGTGGTTGTGATTGGTGATGGTTACGAATCGGTAACAGATGCAGATATTGCTCATCTTCAGCCGAAGAGTGTTAATGAATTGAAGAGCTGGCTAGAGGATGCTTACGCAGGCTATCTAGAAAATATTTCCCCTCAGGGATTTAAAGATCGATGTGAAGATTGGTTACTGGAGGACTTAGGTCTCACACCTCAAGAGGCAGTGAGAGTCTATGAAGAACATGGGATAACGGCTTTTATGCGTATTGACCGTATAGTCTTCTGTCTTTCAGATTCGATAACTTGCACAGACGTTACATGCTTTGGCGATGTCTACTTATGGGATCTAGGGTTTAACATTGACCGAACTTCTGATGTTACTTGGAATGTATCTCCAAGATTGAATCTGATGATTGAGACACTTTATCCAGCGAAAGAGGCTTACGGTTGATTTTTTATCCTAGGAAGTCAATGACTTCTTGTGGGTCTGGTTTTACTAGCTTGGCGACTTTTGGTAGGTCTGATAGGCAGGCTAGGCGCTCTGGGATGGCGATGTTGCCAGTGCCGAGTTCTTCTTCCATGGTGTCGATGAACTTGGATGGATGGGCTGTTTCTAGGATGATGGTGTGGGAGTCTGGAGCGGCTTCCTGCCAGATCTGTGATGCTAACCAACCGACGGCTCCGTGTGGGTCGATGGTGTAGTCGAAACGGTTTTTTACTTCTTTGATGGCGGCGCGGGTTTCTTGATCGTCGAATGCGAGTCCGCTGATGTTTTCGCGCATGGCTTCCCAGTTATCTCCAAAGATGTTTTGCATTCTGGCGAAGTTTGATGGGGCTCCTACGTCCATGGCATTTGAGACGGTGGCGATGGATTTTACTGGTTCGTAGTTTCCTTCTGCGAGGTAGCGCGGGACGACGTCGTTGACGTTGGTGGCGGCTACGAATTGTCTGATTTTTAGGCCCATTTGCTGTGCGATGAGGCCGGCTGTTAGGTTGCCGAAGTTGCCGCTGGGGATGACGAATGTAGGCTCGGCTCCTTCGTGTCTGTCTAGTAGCTGTCGGGCGGCGTGGAAGTAGTAGAATGACTGGGGGAGGAGTCTGGAGATGTTGATGGAGTTCGCGGAGGTGAGGTTATGTTTCGTGGCTAGCTCGGTGTCTAGGAAACAGGATTTGACCATGCTCTGGCAGTCATCGAAGCTGCCTTCTACTTCGAGGGCTGAGATGTTGCCACCTAGGGTAGTGAGTTGTTTTTCTTGGAGGTCGCTGACGCCGCCTTTTGGATAGAGGATGATGACTTTAGTGCCTTCTACGTGATGGAATGCGGAGGCTACTGCGCCGCCGGTATCGCCAGAGGTGGCTACTAGGACGGTGAGTTCCTGGGTGTCATCTTTTGTAAGATAGGCCATGAGGCGAGCCATGAATCTGGCTCCGAAGTCTTTGAATGCGAGGGTGGGTCCGTGGAAAAGTTCTAGGATGTTAGAGTTTTCTGTTAGAGGGACAAGTGGGGCGTCGAAGTTGATGGAGTCGTCGACTATTTCCTTTAGGTCTTGGTCCGGGATGGCGTCTTGAAAGAAGTTTTTAGCAACGTGAAATCCTAGCTCGGCGAAGCTCATGGTGCGCCAGTTTTCCCAGAATGTGTCTGGGAGTGGGGAGATGGTTACGGGCATGTAGAGTCCGTTGTCTGCTGGGAGTGAGCGGATGACGGCTTCTTTGAGGTCTACTCTGAGGTCTGGATTATTGGTGGAGTAAAATTGCATAGCTTTTGTAGTTTTTGCTGAGTGCTCTGTTGCTTGGTTGATGCCTGCGGCGCTTACCACGAATCGGCACGGATTTTCACGAATGGTGGACGGTGGTGGCTTGGGTAGTTGGCTTTTTTTGAACCACGGAAGGCACTGAAATTAAACGGAACTTGGGTTGTGTGTTTGGGTTGATTTTATTTTGTCTTGGAGCTTGGAGGCTTCCTTCGCTTTTTAATCAATTACGTGGACGCCTTGTTGGTTGATTCTAGAGACGTGTGCTTGGTTTTCTAGGTTGATGTCGGTGAAGACTTTGGAGACGGTGGCTGCTACTTTTTGTGCCACTTCTTCTCCTTCGCAGAGTGCGAAGACGCTTGGGCCTGCACCTGAGATGGAGAATCCGAGGGCGCCATTTGAGAGTGCTGAGCGTTTCGCTTTGTAGAATTCTGGGATGAGCTTCTGGCGGTGTGGCTCGGCGATGACATCATGGATGGATCTACTGATCATGCCGTAATCTTCCTGGATGATACCGCAGATGAGTCCACCGAGATTTCCTATTTGCTGGGTTGCATTGATGATGGGGATATCTTTTGGCAATATTTCTCGTGCTACTTTGGTGAGGATTTCTATGTCTGGATGCACTACGGCTGCCCAGAGGTTCTCAGGAACCGGTAGCTGGGCGATGTCTAGTTCTTGGTTAGAGCGGATGAAGACGATGCCTCCGAGGAGTGATGGTCCGACGTTGTCCGCGTGGTAGGCGCCGTCTGCACTGGCTTCTCCGGTCATGGCGAAGGGGAGGAGCTGCTTTTTAGAAAGAGGTTCGCCTATGAGTTTATTGACGGCATAGACACCTGCTACGGCGGATGCTGCGGATGAACCTAGTCCACTGCCGAAGGGCATTTTCTTGTGGATTTCCATTTCGATACCGCGGTCTAACATGCCTAGATGGCGGAGTAGGTCTTGAGCGGAGACACCTGCTGTGTTGCCTTCTACTGTCTTGGGGAGTTTGCCTCCATCGCCTGTGATCTTGGTGATTCTTAGGCCGGGTTTATCTGAGTGGCGCACGATGACTTCGTCTCCTGGTGCATCGATAGCGAAACCTAAGACATCGTAGCCACATGCTACGTTAGCTACGGTGGCTGGTGCGAATACTTTGACTTCTCTGGGGGCTTCGTCCTTCTGAACTGGATCTGTTGGTGCTTGAGGCATGTGGGCTTGTGGCAAGTAGCGGCTAGAATTTCAAGTAGATAGAGCGACATAAAGGGAGAAATTTTCACCCTTGCATATCTGTCAGCTTAATCTCAGACTCGCAAGTATGTCAGATTTCCCCGACCAACCATGCACGCCTTGCAGCCAGAACATTGTTCTGGTGGGATTCATGGGTTGTGGAAAATCTACGGTGGGCAGGGAGATAGGTATCCAGTTGAATTATCCGCTGGTTGATACTGACTGTTTGATCGAGGAAAGTGTGGGGATGACTGTGGCTAAGATTTTCTCTCAGCATGGGGAAAATTATTTCCGTGATCTGGAGACGGATCTTATTAGTCAAATTCATGGTAAGGACTGCACTAAACAGATTATTTCGACTGGCGGCGGGCTTCCTGTGCGTGAGAAGAATAGGGAGTGGCTTAGGAAGCTGGGTTATGTGGTCTGGCTCCGAGCGAGTGTGGACACCGTGCTGGAGCGCACTGGTAAGTCTAGCCATAGACCACTTTTAAATGGTGATGATCCTAGGGAAAAGATAGAGATGATGCTTGCTGAGCGTGATCCGATCTATGCTGATGTGGCGGATCTGACGATTAATACTGATGATTTAGAGATCTCTGAAACAGTGCACGGTATCATCGAGAGCGCTAACTATCATTTCAGTAATTATTGAAAATATAAGAAGTCGAAGATTTTGATTGCAAGTTGTCTTATTTGTCGCATAATACACACAAGCAAAAGAAAGCTTAAAAATTATGGCTATTTTAAAACCATTATCACCATTCACAGATGCTAAGGGTAAGATCCCTTTCGAGTTAGTGCGTCCTGAAATCCGCAAAGTGGAGAAGCAGATACGCGAGCAAGTAGATGCTTTTGATCCAGGAGTCGCTCCGTACATTGACTATATTTGCAATACTAGTGGCAAGCGGATCCGTCCTGCACTAGCTATTCTAACAGCAGGGGCGGTGGGTTCTATCACTGATGAGAATATCAAAATTGGCGTTGTTTTGGAGCTTATCCATATGGCTACGCTGGTGCATGATGATATCATTGATGAAGCGACTACACGCAGGAAGGAACTCACGGCGAATGCGAAGTGGGGAAATGGAATGGCTGTGCTTTTAGGTGATGCTCTGTTTTCACACGCACTGCTTTTAGCGACAGATTTTGATGATGTTTCTATCAATCGTAAAGTCGGAAAAGCTTCTCGTGAAGTTTGCCAGGGCGAGGTGATTCAGAGCCAGCGCAGGTTCGATCTGACGCTGACGAAGGATGATTATTTCAAGATTATTGCGATGAAGACTGGAGCACTTTTCGCTGCAGCTACAGGAATTTCTGCTAATATTTCTGGTGCTGATGAGGAGACTGAGAAGGCGCTCTATGACTATGGGATGAAGTTGGGAACGGCTTACCAGATCTATGATGACTGTGTGGACTTGGTGGGTAGCGAAGATGCTATTGGCAAGACGCTCGGGACAGATTTGGAGAAAGGGAAGCTGACATTACCAATGCTGAATCTACTGGAGCATGCTACGGATGAGCAACGCACCAAGATCAACAAGCGCATCATCGAGCAAGAGGCGCTGGACTTTGAGGTGTTAGTCGGTATAGCTGACTACGCAGGTGCTATTGAAGGCGCACTCGACACGGCATCAGATATGCTGGTGGAGGCGAGAGATGGACTTAAATGTCTAACAGCTTCCAAATATGCCACCGGCCTCATCGATATTACTCACTACTTAGATGATCTCATCAAGAAGTGCAGAAAATAATTACTTCAATTTAAAAATCATGGATTACACTGTATACAAAATCATTCACTACGTCGGTATCTTTTTACTGATGATTTCGTTGGGCTCTCTTTTTACCAAATACAACAAATGCGCAGTGATTGGTCATGGTGTAGCTCTGTTGATTATTCTGGTTGCTGGGTTTGGGATGCAGGCTAGGCATAAAGATAAGTATGTTGCTCTTTTTGACACAGGTTTTCCTACGTGGATGATCCTGAAGCTTGTTATCTGGCTATTATTTGGAGCGATGATCGTTCTAGTCAAACGTGGTGTGCTTAAGGGACCAGCAGCATGGGGAGTTGCAATTGTACTAGGTGCTACGTCAGCTTATTTTGCTTTGCATCTTTCAGGTGCTCTGTAACACAAGTATAGTGGCTTTTTATAAATCTTATCTTGGATTGATGAAGCCATTTTGATTCCTCTTAGGTTTAAGTTTTTTTTACGATAATTATATCCGGCGCTTTATTTTGGGTTGCGGTTTTATCCGCAAGCTACGGCTTCTTATTGATAAGGTTCTCTCCAGTTTCTGGCATTGAGTCTAGCTTGATTGCTAACCTTAGGCGGATTTCTGGTGCGTCATTGGTATCGCTTTTTAGGATGTTATTTTCTTCTAGTAGATCATTTTTTACGTCGTAAAATCTCCCATCGGAATAGAGTTTGTAGCGTTGGTTTCTGGCAAAAATTACCTCTAGGAATTTCTTTTTGTTAGAGGTTGGTCTAGGATTAGAATAAACGTAAATGGTTAGGCGATCGTAGCGCTCATCTCCATGAAGGACTTCTGTAAAGCGGTTGCTGTCATCGTCTGAGTGATCAGGAAGTCGCTCACCTGCTAGACGTACGAGGGTGTCCTGAAAGTCTGAGAAGCAGACCAGCGAATCTGTTTTGCTGTTCGGTTTTATTTTACCTGGCCAATAGGCGTAAAGTGGGACGTGTGTGCCAGCATCTGTGGTCATGCCTTTGCCGCCTCTCCGCGGGGTGTTGTTCCATTTAGAAACGATGCTTTGGTGCGTGCCGTTGTCACTCAGGAACAGTATTAATGTGTTCTTTTCTAGTCCCTGGGTTTTTACTTCGGTAATGATTTTACCCACGATTTTATCCATGTAAGTCATCATGTCTGAGAAGTTTTTCTTCGGGTCCTTGGAGCGTGGATCTGAGCTGTCTGGTGTGGGTACGAAGGGGTCGTGTACTAGGACCATTGGGTAATAGAGGAAGAAGGGGCGTTCCTTATTTTCTCTGATGAAATTTAGCGCAAAGTCCGCGAAGAGGTCTGGGCCATACTTGTCTTTCCCGTCGAGTGGCTTACCATTATCGATGATTAGTGGATCATGGTATCGGCTACCGAGCTGGTCTATCTGCCAGAGTCTATAGCTGTGGAACCCCGCTTTGCTGGGGTGTGTTCCTAAGCCTGCTGTTTTCTTATAGTGCTTGGCTCCATAGAGTTGCCATTTCCCACAGATTCCAGTCTGATAGCCTGCTCTCATCATCCTGTGACCGATGGTGGTGAGCTTCGGATCTAGTAGGCTGAAGTCTAGGTAGCTCACTGCATTGCTCTCTCCAGTCATGAGTCTGACTCGGCTCGGCGTGCAGAGTGGCTGGGAGTAGCAGTGGTTGAATTGCATTCCACCGCGAACCATTTTGTCTAGGTGAGGCGTCTTATACTCTTGCCCGCCATAGCTAGAAAAGGCCTCGATCCCGACATCATCCGCCATGATTAGAATGATGTTAGGCTTCTTGATTTCAGCGCCTATTAGTGGGAGTGACGTGAGTGCTATTAGAAGAAGGTGTGTGAGAAAATATTTTCTATTATTCATGAATTTATGAGCTAATCGCTAGGGTTTAGCTTAATGGTCAGGCCGTGTTTCTCCGCTAGGCGGGTGGCGTGCATGGGATTTTTTTGGTGGAAATTGATTAAATATTCTTGGATCTGATAGGCGGATTCTTGGTTCTCTGGTAAATTTTTTAGATATTGAATGGAGGATGCAGGTTCGGCATCTACAAGATAAATGAAGCTTTCCTCTGGTGTGATATATTCGTATTTTGCTAATAATTTTAGAAAGTAAATCTGGAACTTTACGATTGAATACGCAGCGATTCCTATGAGGACATCTTCAGTTTTTGAGGAAAAGTTACGCTCGTCTTCTCCCCATTCATCAGGGGCATTTAATAAAATTTCTATGAGTTCCTGCTCTTTTCCTGCTGTGCACAAGCCATAGGCTATACCCGATAACGATTCGTGATTAGATGATTGGCCCCATTGATGTTCTGGATAGTCTAGGTATTTACCCCCTGATTTTAGGGCAAGCTCGGGAGCGTATTTTGCTAGGTGATAGCAAAACGAAAATCTCAAATTCCTGGCATTTGGAAAGAAAAGTCCTGTGGGTGTGATGAGCGGCCATCGGGACAATTTTTCATATTCTTTGAGCGCAGTTCTGGGCTGTTTTTTGACTAACTCTAGCAGCGGGAAAGTGGACATGTAGGAGTCTTGCCTATAGGTGTGATCGTAAATGGCTTTGTAGGCCGCTAGAGGAGATTGCATCGAGTAATAATAGCTAGTGATATTAGAGAGCCCGCGCCATATCATCAGCCGGTCCTGTTCTGTGGTGATGGATAGGATGCGTTCGTAGTTCTCTGAAGGTAGATGGATTAGCTTGCTTAGATGGAGAAGAATTGAGTCTGGGTTGTTGTAGGCGGCTGAGAGAAAGTCGCTTTCAGAATCCTGTAGCATGTCGTAGTTTTCATGGTTTTCTGGAAATATATTCACACGATACCTATCCATACTTTTACTATGCTTTTTTTTAGCTTTAAAATCCTTGGTTTTATTCCATTCCGTAGCCTGCTTTCTGTCTGAGAATGAACCGTAATCTAAGATGAGATCTTCTATCATTGAAGGTTCGGATGGGGTGTCATCGTAAAATTTAGAGAGTTGCTCTAGATCACTGAATTCACCGCGTCTAATTTTGGCTAAAGCGTATACTTCATCTAGTTCCTCATAGTCATCGATGCGCTTAGGGTTCTGTTTATAATAGCTAAACCAGAATTCCCATCGTAAGCCATCACCATAGAATGATGAGCAGCGGATATCTTCAAAATCATCGTGGTAGGCTTTAAAGTAATTCACTAAACTGGGCAGATCATTCTCGCTCGCGGTGTAGATGATCAGGGCTTGCAGGTAGTCTGTTTCACCTTTCTCTAGACCCTGTATGTTTGATACCAGTTTCTTTGTAGCTGTTGCATCTATTCTGGTGAGTCGCTGGATGGTCAGTACCATGGCGTCTTTGTTTAGAAAGCGGTGGTTGATTATTTTTTCGTAGACTTGGAGGACTTGTTCTTTGTTGAGAGCTGGTAGAAATTGTGCGATTTCTAAGGTTCTTAAAAACTGTTCTTCATCTCCGATTTGGGGTTCATCAAAGACAGCTAAGGCTTTGTCGAGAGTGGTGAGGTTTTGAGTTTCTATCGTCTGGTTGGCTTCACTAGGTTTAGGTGTTGGTTCCACTGGGGAATCCTTGCAGCCAACGAGCAGAAAACTAAAACAAACGAATGAGAACAACTTCTTCATGTCCTGAGTGTGGCATGGTTGTGGGTGGGGAGGGAAGGATGATTTTAGTTGCTGATGATGGGGGTGAGCCAGATGGGAGGTGATGATTTACTACTAGTTTTTCTCCAGGTTTTGTCGGTGATGGGCTTTTCAGAAATGACTTCTCGATAATTATAAACCGCTCCTTGGCACAGGATGGGTTTTCCGTTGTGGTCCGGGTAATGAATGAGGAGTTGTCTAGGGTGAGCATTTCCACAGAGTAAGATATTCTCGGAGAAGGGGGATACTAGATGTGCTATTTGGATTATGGATGGGGCGTCATCTCGAGGACTTAGGTAGCTGTTGCCGAAGTAATGCATGATATTTGCTAGATTTTTGCCATAGTTCTGGATGAATTGCTCTTCAGTTTCAGTCCACGGGGTTTTTGCAAGTTGCTTGCGGCTCATTGCTTCGAGTCGGTAATAGAGTATAGAGAGATCACGGAGATTAGGAGTGATAGTATCGTCACCGCTGGATGGGTTTATGCTAGTGATGACGGCTTTGATTTTTTCTGGCTTTCCGAGCCAAAATTCTTGAGTGATCTGGCGCAATTTATCTGCGAGCATTTTACGAGATTTATTATCTTCTAATGATTTATATCCTTTTGAAAACATAACGAGATTTTCTAAATCACTATAGAAAGGATCATATGGAGAATATTCTTTTTCGAGGACCTTTATTACTTTTTCTAGGTGGAGGGCAAATAAGAACTCTTTCTTACTGGCTTTCTGTCTCTGAATCTTGTGGGACTTTCTGGCCAGTTTTTCAGTAGCGATTCCGAGTGCTTGGTAAAATTCAGGAACAGGCTCAACAAATCCAACAGGTTCGCGGGTTGCGCACAAGATCATCGCGGATGTTGTCTGGGTGATGCCTAGAGCGTGTCGGTATTCTGCCCAAGCTCCGAGGGTGGTGTTGAGTTGTTTGCGTTGCCAGGCTTTTGATGAGAAGAGTTTTGGTGCTTGTTTTTCGGCTGGTTGGTTGAGCGCGCGCAGTGCTGTGAAAAGTGGTTGGTCTAGTTCTTTGAGTTCGGTGATCAGTTGTTGATATTTAGAGTCTGAAGGTAGGATTTTGTTGTCAAAGCTAGCGGCTAGAACTCTGGTGAGGTTTTTTAGTGATGTCTCTCTGTGTAATACTTGATCAAGAAGTGGCTTATCTGGGCTATTTTTGTATTGAATGAGCGCCGTTACTTCATTTTGACCTCTCGTATTAACGATGGCTTGAATGAGTCCTAAGTCATCGTTATTTCTGTAGTAGATAAATGCATCTCCTATCGTTTTTTTGAGAACCTTTTCAATGCCTTGATGGTTGGGGTTTCCATTATCGAAGGGCATACTCATCATCCATTGGGTGTAGCGGTAGTATTGCTTGTAAATGTTATTTTCGTCCCATGGTGATGGGACGGCGAAGCGAGAGTAGGGGATTTCATTTCCTTGTGGCCACCATGCCGGAGTATGTGAGCCTTGGTGTGTTTCCACTTTGACGGCTTCTTTTTCTACGAGCTTCTTTTCTGCTTCGGTGAATCCGGAAGAAATTTCACCAAATAGGATTCGGTGGGCTGTGCCGATGACGAGTCGGGTTGCGGTGGTGGCTTTATCTTCAGATGCAGGTTTTGGAAGTTTAGCTGCTATTTTAGAGATGAGTTCGCGGTGGTCTGCTAGGATGAGGATGTGCTCATCGGCGATGGAGCGTTCAAGCAGATCCGTGTATGCCATGAGGAGGCTATCGCTGGTGATGAACTTAGGTTTCCTTGTGCCTATATAGGCTGAGAATCCCTGCCTGTATGTGTTTTTGGTAATATCGAAACCATTTTCTTTGAGTAGCTTCTTTTCAGATGTGTCTTTCTTGAGAGCCGGTTCTTGTGCAGATAGAATAATACTGAACAGGCAGAAGAAACAGGAAACGAGAATGATGCGCATCACTACTGTCCTGTTAAAATCCATTGAATATCAACTGGTTAGAAGAGGTGCCGACAGACTCAATCTCGCTGTGTTGTGTAAGTAGCTCATGCAGAGATGTTTTCTGAAATGGATTAACACTCAATATTTGCATAATTTTACCCAAACTCATGTCT
>JAVCKV010419977.1:0-12534 GCA_032274145.1 Herpochondria borealis | reverse complement strand
ACCGTTTTTCTTCTCTATTAATTAGTTATAAGTGGTTACTACGATGTTTCGATTCCCCACGTTTAGCATATCATACCAGCTTCATAGAGTCCCTAACCCTCACCGAATAGTATTGTGGTAGCTGCCTCCACTACAATTGAGATCCCACTGCACCCCGTTACGAGTTTGGAATAGTATAATTTTTTTTTAAAAATACAAATTCCGTTGCACAAACATAACCTAAGTTAAATTGTGTGTGACGGAGTAGTAATTTAATTCCAATACAAAGAACATAGTTAGCCTGACCATTAATTAGTTAAAGGTGTGTGTATATACTGTACGGGACGCGAGCCAACTCACGTAACCGCTCCAATAGTGTATGGTTATACGCACGTAAAACTAATTTTTATTTTTAAATTAATAACGCCAGTATTGGTAGTAGTACCGTGATTACAACTGGTGAGGCCAAACGTTGGTTATATTAGCAGTAACTCCAATAACGATTGGCCAATATACACAGCCCTTACCGCCACAAACGCAATCGTCACCGCCCGTTGGCTATACCTGTACATAACTTATGGCACACTAACCAGCACTTAACTAAGTACAAAAACTAAGTAGTGTACTAAATATTGTTTTTTGTAAAAAACTACCATGTAAATATTATTTAGCGATGGTAGAAATTTAGTTTCGTATACAAAACAAAAATAAAGTGTTATTTTATAAAAAAATACGCTAGAGTGGTGAGGTTGGTAGGGATTTTTACAAAACCATTGTAAATCAAAAATACTTCGGTATTTAAGATACACAAATAATCCACCACCACCAAAAAAAAAAAACCTTATGTTAACTTAACTAATAAAACAACAAACCAATGTGCATGTAACTGAAAAATAAAAATAGCACAAACATTAAATCCATAATCAATGGATTAGTAGCTAAAAAAACCAATAATTCCTGCCCAGTTATATATTCCTTGAAAATTTATATGCAATGGTTGTAGTTAATTAATAACGGGAACGTCAGTATTTGTATACGCACAGGTAATGAATCTAGTCCAATTTCTTCCACCAGTAACTAGTATAACATACGTGTAAGGTAATTAAAACTATACAACACTCAAATTATTTTTTAAAAAAAATAACTAATACCGTGGTGTAGTGGGTGGGTGGGTGGTCACCATTGAATAAGTACTACCTGCTTAAATAAATAACTTAAAGACTTATTTAATTGGAAATAATGTATTGGTACAGACTTCCGGTTAGTGTCGATAAAATGACCTGGTAATTACTAATCCAAAAAAAAATTGTCCATAGACCGTGGGTAGCGCATAGGTAAAGCATAGTTTTATGTAACTTAACAAAGCTTTGTTACATATATAAATTATATAATTTTTATAAAAACAGTTATTGTGCGTAAAAAGTTAATAAATAACTGATACTGCTACAACAGCTACTCCGATTGCAATAAAAACAAAAGTCTCGATTAATGCAAAGAATATTAAAGTTTGGCTGTAAATGTTATCTGCCTCATCTGGATTATTACTAACTGCTAGGTTGTAGGATGCGAATAAAATACCTGCACTTAAACTTGCGAAAGCAATTGGAAACATGATGAAAGCAAATAATAAAAGCTTCGCGCTCCTGATAATTACCATTCCCGAACCAAAAAGTCCCAGCAGGTTAATACATAAATGTAATACAAACTCCTATAAAAGGGGTTTGTATTACATTTATGTATTAACCTGCTGGGACTTTTTGGAACAAGGACTAAATGAAGTATTGTTAGTTTACGCAGCAATTATATTTAATTAATATAAAAGCAATAATTTTGGATAAAGTGTGGTTGAATTTTTATTAAAAAATAAAAATAAAACTATAGTTGTAGTTATAATCTAATGGTGATCATAGTTCAAAACAACAAAATAGCCAAAAGAGTTAAAAGTTTGGACTGAATAATAATTATTAAATTATTATGAAAGCAATTGTTAGCATCAGGAATAACATAGATTACCGTTAGGAATCGAACCTTTTTTAGGTGGGGCATGAGCCCTCCGCCTCACCAGAGCGGTAATTGACTTAAGCAAATACACCAATTATATATGCAAATAATTGGTATACCGCAGATTTAGTTATGAAAAAGCAATTAGTTACTAAGTAATAAACTGCTCCCATAGGGTTTGTTATAAAGTAATGATAGTTTGGGCTTTCTATAATAAAATAAAAATTATACTTGGAGAAAAATACGATACAGGTTAGGTTAAACAAAAACAAATACGTACAGTTGAGGTATATAGAACTTATAGCCTCGAACCCCAACTTATTACCGTTGAAGGATCTTAACATATTAAAAATTATATAAATAGATATAAATAATACATGTCAAAATTTTAAAAAAATTATCAAAAAACCCAATTGGTTGTGGACAATAGACTCCCGCCTATCTAACAACAATAGACGTGATTCAGAGGCTATACCCAAGGTGTTTGATAGCCCAGAACCGGGTTGTATGCAGTTTGTCCTAGAAAACATATTGACTAATTGGTTAAACTCAGTAAATAGTGAGCTTGCGACCAATAATACTAAAAAATAAGATAGTATCGAGTACAAAAGGTTATTTCCGGTAGATTTGGAATACAACAAGAATCGAATTAAAATTAAAATTAAAACCATATTTGTCATAGTAGTTATAAATAAAATAGTATCGAAGTACTGATTTGATATAATACCCTGGTGGTTTATACCAAAATTCAAATTGTCTGGTGATATGAATCATATAAAAATAACTATAACAAATAAAAAACCCTCTATTAACCAAAAAAGAGTTAGTGATCTCTTCCAAAAACGTTGGTTTTGTGTTGTATATTTGCATAAACTATGTGTTTTATAAAAAAACATAAAGGTTTGCCAAAGTATAACCACTGGCATCACTACAGCCATATTAGTTATTAGTCAAATAGCCGGTACTGTGTTTAAATTATAGAAAAGCCACGAAAACATAGTTGCAAAAATAAAAAAAAATACAATAATGGTACAGGAGCGGATGTTTAGGTACGACTTTGTACGGGAAACTAGGTTACACAACGATATTAAATGTGGTGATAACACTAACATAAATCTTTTGGTAAGTGAGCCCTTTATTGAATTTATAAATAACGGGAAGTAAAAAAAACGAGAAGTCATTAACCTAAACCCACCTATCCAACGCCTATCGGTAGGATCCCAAGTTATAGCTACTATAAAATCTACGTACCGTAACCAATTTGTAAACGTTTTCCTAACAAAACTGCTACGACCTTTGCTTTTTTTCCTGGCTACGGCCCAGCTATACGGTACAAAAAACTCGCTCTCACTTTCCTTACGATTTGAATACACGTTAAATACTGTAAAAGATCTGAACCCGTTCTTGAACCTACGGTACAGCCTGTTGTGTTTCCTAATATAAACACCAATCGATGGAAACTTTGTTAGCTTTTTGTTGAAAAATTCAAATACGTCGAATAACCAAATGGCATAACTTGCCATTGAGTACAGTAATAATACTGCCCTACGTAACTTAAACATGGATCCCTTAAAAAGAATAAAAAGTATCCCTAAGAAACTGCTAACAACTTTTACCACCAATCTTAACAGAAACATTCTTGTTTTGTTTAAATACATTAGTGTAGGACAGACAGTAATGTTTGGTATCCTCAAGTAAATAGGCATGGTATATAAAAATAACAATCAAAATCAAAATAAATTAGGTGCATAATATAGACCATTAGACAAGTCCGGGGAAAGACTTAATTATTTTTTTACGACGAAGACCGTAAACAAAAGGACCCTTTACGTACTTACCCTTGAGTGTGAGCCTTTTTTTTAACAAAACTACTGCATTTTTCTTAAATCTCGCGGAAGTACCATCTACCTTAACTAGATGATACGTTGACCTTATGAAATATGTTTTGTGTTTACTACCCTTCCGAGCTATTCGTATTTTTTTTGACTTAACCCACTTATAATTGTACTTCCTTTTCCTAACGGAAGACTTTGCAAAATGACCAAGCTTTGTAGTTTTCTTATTAAAACCAAAGTAATGGTGTATTAACTTTACTTTACTAACACCACAGTTATCGGCTACCCACAGTATAGACATTTTTTTTATCATGTAATTAAAATATAATACACAAAAGTAAGACAGCATATGAAAAGTACGGTGCTGTTACTATGTAACTATATGTTGGGTAGGAAATTTTTGTAAAAAAATATAAAGAATTCCCAAAACCGAGTGGGGCTAACTCCACACATTGTTTTTCTCCAAAAAAAAAAATAGTCTGTACTGAATTTAAAAGTAAAAAGACTATTATTTTTTTTTGAAAATATTCAATAAATAAAAAATTTTGAAAAATTAATAGGTATTTATTTTTTAAAAAAATAGTTGAAATCACGTTATTAGTTTGGTTTGAAAAATGATACTAATTGTTTCTTAAAAAAATAAGAACTCTGTAACAGATAGGTAAGTGTACTATAAGTTAGGGTAAAAAAACCATCCCTACACCTATGTGACGGCAACGATACTTTTATATACATAACTGCACAGGTTATAACCAATATTAGTCCACAAACAATAAGCGTTGTGTTGCAGTTAGTATGTAACAGGGAAGCCGATCAAAAAGAAAACTCACTGTTGGAGGTAGGCTTTATAAATAGATCAACCCACAGGTAACTATTACATACAAAAACTACTACTAACTTAAATATAAAAAAAATAGGTAATGTTGTAAAAGGTGCTATTACGAAAAAATTACTGTGCCTGTGCAAAAAAGAACCGTTACTACCCTTCAATGTGACAAGTATAAACAGTATTGTACCAAATTCCAACATTAAAAAAATTGGCAAAATACCACCGACGTTTGATCTAAGCAGTGGTAATGCCAATGCTATTAGGAGGAGGAGCAAAAATTGAGTTTTTATATAAATACTAGACCGTTCGTTTATTTTAAAAAAACTTAAAAGTACGGAAAATGTAACTACAAACTGTGTAAACTCAATAATATTCGACTGAACTAAAATTCGATGTGCATCGATAAACATTTTGGTATTGCACAGCTATAGGAATATCTCTATAGCATACTTAACCACTAATACAACCAATACAACCCTAAAAGACAAGTCAATCATTCTGGCAAACAAAGGGTGTACCCCCCCCACTAAAGTCTTATCTGTTGCCAAAAAATAATTAAATAGGTTATGAGTGCTAGTACTGTAGTAGACCCCCAATCTATATCAAAAAAAGACATTGAGTTTTGTGGTACGAAAGCTATTGATTTTAAAAATATATAGGAAAAGAAAATATTACCAATAGTAACTGCCAAGGCCAGCCAAGATATAGTTAATAGCCCTGAAATTGACAGAAAATTACTTAACATCGTCATTTCAACTGAATTCTTTACCGTGAATGGTAATCCACGGAAAAGCGATAATGACGCTGCTATTATCATAGAAAGTTTTGGTGCTATAGTACCCAACCCACTTATGGCTAAAATTGATCTGGTATTGTACGACCTGTATATTATGTCATTTAATAAAAAATATTTAGCTGACAATAAGGTGTGTGTTACTAAAAAAAACGAAACCATCTCAATACAATTTGAGTAAAAAAAAATTAAACAAACTAGAAGTTGTGACATTTCCTGTATAGTGGCGTAGGCAATAGCCTTTTTTAAATCAACCTGGTGTATAAAAAGTACGGAAGCTACTACCGAACTGCATAGTGCCGCAGATGCTGCAAAATTAAGTATGTGTTCACTGAAAAAAACCATGTACTTGTATAAACCAAAGATAGCTATTTTTACTAAAAAACCACTAAGGAATATAGAAAAACTTGTAACGGACTCTACGTGAGTCTTGGTTAACCAAAAATAAAATGGAAATACCGGTATTTTAATTAAAAAACCAACAATTAGTATTGCTTGGTAAAAAAAATCTATATGCCTAACGCCATTTATATCATTAAAGCTAAATACATTGTGGAATAGAACTATGTTTACTGTCGACAGTAATACTAAAACAGATCCAAATTGTGTTCATAATATGAAAAACATAGTCGTCTTTACACCGCGTTTGTTTGGGCTAAAAAACCAAACAAGTGCTGCGGATGGTATCAAGAAAAACTCATAGGTAATAAATAGTGTTACTATACTAGTCGTACTAACCATAAGGTAGGTAGACAGTGTGAAAAATATATATACACCAAATATTTGGTACCTGAATTCATAATACCTACCCGTTAGCGTAGCTAAAGAAACCGCAGCTGTAATGGTAGCTGCTGCTGTCATAGAACACTCCAGCGAATTTGTAACCAGCGTTGGTGCTAAGATTACAAGGCTTGTTATTGGGAATACCTGTACTAACTGAGTCGGGTCTAACGTGAGTACGTTATTTTTGTAAAAATCATATAGAATGTTATAAAAAAAACTAAATATTTTATTTAAACGTATCTGTATATATAAATTTAATAAGTAGTTTATGAATAAGTTTGTGCAATAAGCTAACGAACTTGGAATGCATTTTTGTGACAATAATGTGCGTAAGCTTACCCAGAGCATTACATTTTAAATGTTTGACATATTATTTACATACATATTTAGTTTTATAAAACCATATACGTGCTGTACAGCTGTGAAAACGTCTACTGGGCTTATAACCCTACCAAATCTTGTTGATAATCCAAAATGAAATGGTATTTTTAATAAGAATAGGATCCTAATTACATGGCTGGATTTTTTAGACGGTATGAGAAATGTTTGGTAATTCTTCCTGACTAATAACCACCTAAAACTGTTCTTTATTATTGCATAATTGCGTATACTCTGTATATTATATATAACCAAAAATGACTCCCAATTTTTTAATATAAAATGTAGGGGTAATATAAAAGTTTTTATATCCAAATGATTTGTGGATATTAAAAAAACACGGGAACTTATGGAAACGTTGTTATGTATTATAGAATTGGTTTCTTGTGATCTAAACCCGCTTACCTTTCTAAATAAAAAAAACATTCTCAAGCGGTTATATTTCCGTTACGTAAGTGAATACACTCCTGGGTCCTTCGAAAAATTTTGTATAACGTAAATCTAAATTACCGTATATAGAGAAATCCTTACGCATTGGTGTACTAGAATTACTGTAATCAAGTAATAAGTTTCTTGTATCATTTTTTTTAAAAAAATGAATACCAAACATTTCAGATGCCTCCCGCTCATAAAAACTTAGTGCTGACCAAATAGAAGATATGCTATATATACCAGATTCCGGCGAAGCAACTACAAACGCATTACTGTTGTAGGTTATTGATACAAAATTAAATAAAAGTATACTTTGCGTTTGTAAAAAAAGATCGGTAGTTAGTAGGCTATTCATCCTATTATCGTACGAAATCAGATCTGTTGGTAAAAAAAAAATAGGTGTATGTTTTTTTCAAAAAACCCAATTGTATCTTCTTAAAAAATTAACATGGACAAATGATGTGTTCTTGTAATTACAACTTTCTATAAGCTTAACAACGTTTTGTTTTTCAAAAATAAGAAACATCAATATATCTAACATAAGGTTGTCTGACTTTACGTGTGTTTTAGTTACACAATTCTTAGGGCTAATCATATTATTAGTGTATGTGCGAACCCGCAATTGAATTAAATAATTACTACTGGGAACGCCACTAGCACATGATAATGTGCTCACTATTAAAAAACTTTTTGGTTTTAGTTCTATCATAGTTTGATATTACTAACACCGGCTTAGCCTACTACCCATGCATCTATAACAAATAGCATACCCTTGGCCGGTCCTTATCGGTCCTCTCGTACTGGCATGAGTTACCAAAAGTTTTTATTTTACAGTAGATAGAAACCAAACTACCTCACGACGTTCTAAACCCAACTCACGTACGGCTTTAATCGGCGAACAGCCGAACCCTTAGTATCTTGTTCAACACTAGGATGCCACAAGTCGACATCGAGGTGCCAAACAAACTTCTCGATGGGAACTCTAAAAGTTTATTAGCCTGTTATCCCTAGCGTACCTTTTATCCGTTGAGCGTAGGCTAATTTTAAAATTACCTACGGGTCAATATAACAGACTTTGTCCTGCAGTCACTTGTTTGTGCCTGCATCAAGCATTTTAAAAGTATTTACTTGAAAAATACCATGTACACACCTTCGTTACTTTTTAGAAGGTAACCGCCCCAGTCAAACTACCTCCCTTTCAATATCGGCCTTGGCCTTGCCCTAAAAAACCCCATTTCTAGCAAAAACTATGTCAGGTAAGTCTAATAGGTGTGAAAGGTAATAGTAAAGGTGCATAGGGTCTTTTCGTCTAGCTGTAACATGCCGCATCTTCACGGCTAATTAAATTTCATAGGATCAGTGTTGGAGACAGTGGGGGAGTCGTTACGCCATTCATGCAGGACGGAAGTTACCCGCCAAGGAATTTTGCTACCTTAGGACCGTCAGGATTACGGCCGCCGTTTACTGGACTTTATATGAAAACTAGTTTCAATTTCGGTTTTCAGCACCGGGCAGGCGTCAGATTTTATGCATCACCATAACACTTTGCAAAATCTTGTGTTTTTAAAAAACAGTCGCTCCCCCCTCTTTGTAAAACATCTAAAAATAACCCTTATCCCTAAGTTACAGGTCTAATTTGCCGAGTTCCTTCAGCACTGTTGTTCCTATTGCCTTGGTATGTTCTACCGACACCCATGAGTTTGGTTAAATACGATTCTATAGCGTTACTTTTCGCGGTGCCACAAATGTGCCTTTTATCGAACGTAGTTCTTTTTTGACACTGGCTCAGCCTACGCTAATACCCATTACGTTTCTAAAAAGATTCGCTTAGGGATCGATTAAACTAGATACCATACAAATTTTGTTTAGTAAATAGAAATTTTATTACCCACTAGCTTCATTTCATAAGTGGAATTTTTGTGTATTCGGCAATATTGATTATACAATATATATATTACTCATACTAGCATTGACAATTTTGATTAACCACCAAATCTCGCGATTTAGCTTTTTCTATTACAAAACGTTCCGTTACCTTTTATCGTCAAGTCGGCTTTATTTTTTAGCTAAATTATTAAAAAAACCGGCTTAGTGCATTTCATTAGCACAGCACTTAATGAACTTTTACGTTTTCATTATAAGATGGCTGTTTCCAAGCCTACTTTTTAAGAACTCGCGGGTTTTTTTTTTTATTCCAAATAAATTATGCGCCTTATTGTTCGATCTGGGCTGTATCCCTCTCGACTACTGACCTTCGCGCCAATAGTCTGAAAAAACTTTATTGAAGTACCCCATTGTTGAGTTTTCTAGATCCTGCCAGTGTATTTCTTAACGAGACCCAAACATTCATACCTGAGTACACTCTAAGTTCGTCCTACTTAAATAGGTTTCACGGAAAACCAGCTATCACCCAGTTTGATTGGCCTTTCACCTCTAACCACAACTCATCCTAAGATTTTGCAACATCTACAGGTTCGGCCCTTCAGCACACGCCTTCAGCCTGTTCATGGTTAGGTCACTGGGTTTCGGGTATTATACAAGTAACTTTGTTCCCCTCTCGGTACGCTTACGCTTGCTACTAATATAAACTTGCTAGTCCATTATGCAAAAGGTACACCTTGTGTTGGTTTTAAATAAGGTGCAATTTTCACGTTCTTTTCATCGCATAAGCTCTTTTCACCTTTCCCTCTCGGTACTTGCTATTTATAGTGGCCCAAATAAAACTCTTGTTCTTTGACTACGCGGTCTTAATATAGAAATAAATCTTAACTATTTGTTATATTTACTATGTAAATTATAAGAAATATAATAAAAATTACTCTTAAGTATATGTTATTCTTATTTAATAAAAAAAAACTAGGTTATTATACCCCAGTTGTAGCTTCTAAAGTTAAAAAAATTAACCTTGTTTAACCTACTGTAGTCTATACCGACTGGATTATAACCTTTAAAGGGAAATTCAATTAACTGTCGTGGGTCAAAAAACCTATTGGTTGTTAATAATGACACCTGTTTCGTATTAAACCCGTTTTTAATTTTTCTATTGACCAAACTTCTGGTTTTTTTTATAAAAAAACGATTTTTTTTTTTTGTAAAATTTTTAATTTTCAATAAAGATCTCAATCCGGTATAATTTACCCTCCTTCTAAAACCCTTTTTATTACGTGCTCTCCTCCTACCCAGGAATATACGAAATTTTGAAGAAACTATTGGAATATTCGATTTAATTTTACCTACTTTGGCTGCTAAACTATCTGCAACTTTAGCAGAATAAGTTTTTTTTTTTATATAATTTAAATCCCTTTTTTTATATACCATACGCGATTTCTTACAGTAAACTAACTTCTTATATCTAAAATGACTTAACGATCTAGACCGTATTCTATTTAAAAACTTTCTAATTCTCCTGTGGATATGGAACTTAGACTTTGGTCGGACCATATTATTCCTAACAATTTGTAGTTTTTTAGAATATAAACCAGAAATTACCCTTTTCTTTAACAATGGTTTTAGCCCAACAGCCTGCGAGGGTACTTTATAAAAATTATCCTTCCTAAACTTAGCCATTACGCGCCTATGAACTCTTTTTTTTTTAAGTCTTCTCAAAATTCTTCTGTGATTGTTTAGTATTTTTTTACTAGAAAACGTAGATACTAAATCTTTGTTTATTAGTGATATTTTTTTTTTTAAAAAAATTGTATATTTTGATAATAAAAACATCTGGAATCTTTTAGATAGGATAGATGAGCTCACGCTGTTTTGTTTACAAAAAAAAATAAAACCGGAGTTTATTCCGAATTTGTTAGATTTTAATAAAAACGATAGTAAATTTCCACCAAAAAAACTCTTGGACACCAACTGTATAAATAATCTTTTTTTTTCAAAATTTTTAGTTAATAAAAAAAATTCGCTAAATCTGCCTGGAAACATCTTATAGCCCATATTTTTAAAAAAATATGATCTTGATACCTTATTTATAGCATTGAATTTTTTTTTAATCCTATAGAATGTGAATTTTTTACTTGATGAACGCAATAATATATTATCTGAACGTACTCTAGATGCTAAGGAGGATAGTAAGTTACCATAAAAGTTATTTGGTCCCGAATACACACTATTCTTGGGTTTGGGTAATGCTACCTTCCCTAATCTTTTGGGGAAAAAACTTTTATACAAGAATAATTTTTTCTTTAATAAAAAAAAAGATAAATCTTTGTTAAATGGTAGGCATATCGACCCATTAATAGAGTACCTGTCAGATGCCCTTGTTTGAAAAATTAATTTTTGTATCACTAAAATAACTACAATAGTATTTTTTTTTTTTTTTTTCATATTTTTATAGAAAATATTCTCCTAAAATATACCTTGGCGAATCCGGGCTCCAAACCAACATTTATTTGATTCTTAGGTAAAACTACTTTTTTCTTACCTTTAGTTCTTTTCATTTTGTATGGATTGGCGTAGTAAGTAAGTGCTCTATTTTTTTTAGCATAATCCATGCCAAAAACCCAACCCTTGTACCTATATCTAGAATCAAATGCTTCTCTATATCTCCTTGCACAAACTCACTCGTGGTGCCACTGGGACGCTCAGGTAGAATTTAGAAACTCAAGGTGACATAAACTAGATATTATGTGTTTGGGGCATGAAAACTGGAACTGTACCCTGGTTAACTCCTCTTCCCAAGACTTCGCATAGTTTATTCTATTCTTAGATGAACTGGCGTTGGATCAAGTTCTTTGGCCCCTAGTTGGGAATCCCATAAAAAACCTAAAGAACCTGTAAGGGTTGGTATATTTTAATTTTAAAACACCGAACCTATATCTGTCCTCTAATGTAATATCAGCTGGTAAAACTTTTATAAAAGTTTTTGCGAATAAAGATAAAAATCTTTTTTTTGAAAAATTTTTATTATTTTTCATCATGTAGCAATTCTCTAATTTAAGTAACATTAAATTAGGTAATCTTTTTTTTATTATACTTGCGTTGAACCAACCACAATCCGCACCTAAATGCTTAAAATCTATATCACAGTTATCAAAACTGTAGTTTCCCAAAGATAAAAACTTTCTTTTTTCCAAATATAATTAAAAAAATTTTTTTCACAATTACTTAGGATTAATCTTCTGTACGACATCACCCTACGCAAGGTTGCGTAATTTTTTGCTCCATATGCATACCCGTTTAGTTTATTTTTAGCGGAAGCAACCCTACCCGACATGTACGGTTTTGTTGACAGTACAGTATGTGTTATTATATGTGTTCCGGAAATCATTTGCATAGTCAATGATGTTTTCCTGTACTTTAGGTATGACCTAAACTTATACCTATTTTTTATTGATATATAAGTTATAGACGGTAGTTTATTTTTTCTAATATAACTTATATTAACTTTTTTTTTATTAAAACAAAGTATATCTTTCAGGTTCCTATCAAGTATATTGTATAGTTGAACACCGTGCGAATACCCACCGGGTTTTGGTCTAATACCATATGGTATTTTA
>JAVCKV010419757.1:0-12536 GCA_032274145.1 Herpochondria borealis | reverse complement strand
ACTCTAGGTATGATCCAGATCTCCGAAATTCAAACGTCATATTGAGCGAAATGGTCGGAATAAATAAGCAAAATCAACACGTTTGGCCATCTACTCGCGATCTTGGCCATTTATTACTCGGCATTTGAAGAAACGAAGAATCAACCATGTCCACTACACGAAGTAGCTTGGTCGACCCCTAACCCGGTGATGTGCAACTTCTTGTACATTGTGCATGTTCAGTATCCGTATAACGCAACATGCATGAATCAATCGATGCGACGCGCGCGACATGAAGCCTGCAACATCGAAGCCGAGACCCGCAAGTTCGCTCCCTTTATGGTTGATGGAGTGCAACGATGACACGAATGACAGAATAGAGACGATGGGAAAGATCTTAGCATGATGGAATCTCTGTTGTACGCCGGTTCGTAGATGAAAATGTGGTTCCGCAGACGGAGTTAGAGCGGCCTTGCATCTTCGATACTCTGATACTAGAGATTGTCACTACGATTGGGCTGCACCAAGGTCTTTGTCATTTCAACACAAAGTATGGAGTGGTTCGTTGAATGTGGCTTTGAAGGTGCCGCGCGGTACACTGTGATACCCAACTTGTCGGCTGGGTACAATCCAAGCGTGGACGCAACTTCATTGAGATCGACAATTATATGCGTCGGAACTGTGGTGGTTACGAAAGTTGCAAACTGTGTACTGTGCCGAATTCAGTATTTGTAATGGCAACACGATATGTTGATACTTTGGATATTATACCTTATCGCAAGTCTGTATCACATTCGTGTATGACAATGCCCCGCCAGAAGGTACTTTAGTGCATTGATTCATCGCTTCATGACATCTAAGGGCGACAGATAAGCCAACACTATGTACACCACGACATCTGGGACTTCCGTAGCACAGCAAATGCTGCGAATCGATTCCCAACACTCTGTTGTGATTGCATGTTGAAAAGCATCCAAGCGTGGATTCAGCATTACAGCCACGTCGTCGGATGAGGCTGCTGCAGCAGCAGCAGTCAAGGTGAGCACTTTAAATGATTCCAGATATTTTACCACTTTAGCATTGCTGACGTTTCTAGCCACGTCCAGTGGTGTGCGTCCTTGGATATCTTTGGCAAGCATCATTTGGTGACAAGCGGACACCAAGACTCCCCCTTCTCCTCTGCATTGTTCCACAAAAAGCCGAGTTATTTCACCACTGCTATCATATACTGCATAATGCAACGCATTCCTTCCCCCTTGTACAGTAGTCTTCGCCAACAGAGAGCTGACGCCTTCGTGCCCGTGACGAGATCGTTGATGAGCTAGCATAAGACGAACAACTTCAAGCTGTGCATCTTCTGCTGCAAGGTGAAGTGGTGCGCTGCCAGAGCGTGATTCTGCCTCAATGTCTGCATTGTTGGAGAGTAGAAGCTCGCAACATGCTGCACTCTCACGTGCAAACTCGTGCAAGGGCGTCCATCCGTAAGCATCTTTGGTGTTGACTCGAGCTCCGCTGGCAATGAGCACCCGCATGATATCCACATTTTTGGCGTAGAAGATGGGGGTGAAGCTAAACTCGTTGTTGCTGTTGCGTGCATTCACGTCTATTCCACCTTCTTCGATGAGGCGGCGCACCGTCTGTGCGTCTCCATACGCGACAGCAGAAAGAAAGGCTTCACCCATACTTACGATAATGCTGGTTTCGGCTTTCTCTAGAGACACTTTTGGTTGTGCGAGCAAGTCAACAGCGAGGAGCACCCACTCTCTACTTTCGCCCGACACGTTCGAACGGAAGCGTGTTTCACACGTCTCTTTTCAACCGTGGTAACACAATACTCCTGTGGTCACAATAGTACATAGTAATAGTAGTAGACTACACGAAATAGGCGTTAGTTGCTGTTCGTTGTTTTTTCCACAACCAGGAGATTGATCCATCACTTTTAGGCCTTCTGAATGCTTCACAAAGCAAGGTTGCGGTAGTTGAAATCGGTGCCCTTCGTCTGGGGACTCTCAAAGCCAGAAGCTGCAACCCAACCAGCTTTGCTGCCATGGTTGTCACGAATGGTTTTTTTTCATCTGAAAAGAGGTACCTCTCCATACGTTCATTCTCCTCAAACGCGTCTAGTAGGAGCCGTCATAGATGATTCACAAGGCACGGTTCTGGTAGTCGGTACCAACAATAACGGGGGCCTCAAAACTAGATACGATCTTCCATCCTGCTTTGGAGTCGCCGGTTGAGAAGCAGTAACAACCAGTCTCCTCGTTCTTCAGGACGTGTTCTTGTCGCCGGGTGGGACAATCTTGAAGTATTAGGCTCGCTCGTTGTAGTTGTCTTCGGTACCTACCACTTTTGGCGACTCGAAGCCGCCAGCGGGCGTCCAGCCACCTTCAGCTTCACGGCCACCAGAGATATTATTACCAGTCCCAAAGAGGTAGAGGTCTCCCTATTTTTCAATCAAGACGCGGGTGTTTGTAAGAGCAGCCTCTGGGAACGTCATTTTTCCGATGATTCACTTAGTAGTACTTGGCTACTCTGATCTCATATTGTGAGATCTGGTTTGAAAGATGCTAGATTGGAATTTGAGGTTAGTCCTCATCACGGGCTACAGGGCTTAGAACCTAGCGGTCAGCCACAGCGATATGCCATGGCCTGATTGTGACCTCTATACAATGGTGCAATCATCACGATTTGGAACTTACACATCCCTCATTGTGATTTGTGTATAATCTTTCAGAAGAATCTTTTGCTTAAAAATTGTTGGGCTCAAACGACCCCCAATGGCTAACGCGATCTTAAGCTGCGCTGATGACCGATCACAGTTATATATGATTGCTGATCCCGATTCTCAAGATTGTTGCGTGGGTTATGTAAATCGCTCCCCACCATACGGTAATGGCCAGACTGGATTCTTGCCTCCATACCGTTGGGGGAGATTCTCCATCGAGATGTAGCTTTCAAACCGCTTGACGTGAGACGGTTTGGTAACCAACAGAAAGTCCATTTTCTCCACCATGCGCTTTGGAAAAAGAGGACTCAAAAGGGCCCAAACAGCGTTCAGGATTGTAGGAAGATTGAGAACAACAACTTTTCCCAACAGCTGTGGATAAAAGTCCTCAAGCGATTTTGCAGCTGCTGCATCCGCCTTGATGTAGGTTCGATCCATTCCAATGAGTGAGACACCCGTCATATCCAACACACGGAGCAACTTGGTCAGTCGTCCGGTTCTTCTCGTTACTTCATCCATGATTTGAAAGATCGTTTCATTGATTCCCAAGTAGACACCTGCCAATTGCTCCGTCGTAAATTCCTTGCCCAGTCGGACCATATCAATATGCCCCGGTAGAATGACGCTAACTACTCCTCTGTCTGGATCAGGGCAATAATGTACCACCCCGTCCTCATGGCAGTAGGTATAGTAACGCTTCACAATCGGAAAGGCATCCGCGTTTTCTTCCGCTGATTTGGAATGATCGTAAAGGCGATACCTAATGTCACCCTGTTCGTTGAGTTTGTGCTCCTCCCGGTATTTCAAAGTCTTGAGAATGGCGGTCGTGGCTGGCCTGGCCTTGTTCTTGTGCGTCATGACGTAGCGAAGAATGAAAATCTCATCGTATCTCTCAAGATTTGCTTTGTAGAGCAAATCATCCTTGATTGCTTCTTGGCAGTCGGCAATAACTTTGGCGTGCTTCTTCAAAAGATCACTCACGAGGGGACGCGGGTCATTCTTGCCGTCGTTCGCCTTGGTCTCGCCATCGGTTGTACTTGTTGATGATGTCATGCTGCTGTATATCTATCGTGTGCTTCGTTATTTGAGTGCTTCCTGTTATGTTCTCATCTGCAAAATGCCACGGAACGCAACTTCCTGTGATAGCACAGTGTTTTTAACGCGACATACTAAACGCGACACACGCACGTTCGAATGTGTGTGGACGCGACATCCACATCTCAGAGCCTTTTAACAACTAACCCTCTCCCTAACATCGCAGATTCGAACTTTGCCTGCGCTATTATTATGTATCTCCACCAAATCAACTACAACCCATCGCTACCGTTTGGCTTCGCCAATGCATCCTTGTCCGGAGTATCTACGTGTGCCATATTTGTTGATCTGGCTCTTTATTGCAGAGGATAGTTTTTGAATTTTGAATTTGCCAGCCTCCTCTCTGCTTTCACGATGGAGGAGCTACCCACCTTAGTACCTTCCTTACCTTCCTTGCATAGCCTGGTCGTAATTGACGAAAATACTTCGAATCAAGGATTGCCAAAAGGTATTCATAAGGGCGACACGTTACTGTGGACGAAGCAAGCAAGTGCGTTATCACAGAAATTGATGGAGCGCAAGGGACTTCATGGTGTGGAAGATAATTGTTTTATACTGTCGGGTCCGTCAGGCATTGGGAAAAGCTGTCTTGTCTTGTCCGTGGCTGCTCTCTTCATGCGTTTGCACGAGACGGTTCTCTACCTGAATGATGCTGGGGTGCTCCTTTCCGAGGCGGAAGATATTGCCTCTCAACAACATGACCCGTCGTCAATGACTGTCTCGCGGTCGCTGACAGTTCTTATTGCGGAGCAACTGGCTGCTCAAAATGCTCAAAACACAAATCTTACGGAACGTGTCAAGGAGGCAGTGAACAACAAAGGGACATTGATGGGTGACATTACCAAAATTCTCAACGACCACCAAGCCATTGTGATCATCGACGAGCAAGGAAGTGCTTACAACAAACTGAAGGAAAAGGGTGACAACTCAACGTTCGGAATGCTTTATCCGAATCGGTGGATTTCGAATGGCCAGCAAGTCCGAATCGTTTTAACTGGATCCAACCATAGCAGCTTTGAATCAACTCTCAATGGAACCTACAGTGACTGTGTGTCGCATGTACTCCCTATGGACGAGGAGGACGCTGAGGCTCTATGCACTTCTATGGAGTGGGACCTTGACCCGGACGATGCAAAATTCTATTGCAACAACGTGCCAAGAGAAATGCGTTTTCTCTATGGAAAGACTTCTCCAACGGCTTACTTGAATGATCGACAGAACCAGATGCATCAACTTTTGGCTACATGTTTGGATGCATATACAGACAAATCACGGGTCCTGCTCATGTTAAAATACTTGTTTCAAGATCGAAATTTGGGGTATGGCGATGTACTAGTACCTTTCGTCGACCTAGGCTTTGTTTTCCGCAAAGAAGTGGATGGAAAGCTCGCATGGTTTCCATTATGCCTTGCTGCTGAAGGGGCTCTTCTTGGTTGGTGGAGAGAGATCGACAAAATCACACGCCCATTAACATCACTACAAGAGTACATCCAAAGGTCTGATGACATGAGCTTTAAGACGCTTGTCTTTTCTACGTTGGTGTGCAGGCATAATGTGCCACAAAGTTCAGCAGTTCTTCCATGCGTCACTCTTGGGTTTGGCTTTGCAAAGCCGTACCTTTTTGATATCGATGTTGTGTACACAGCAACTTGCTCTACTACAGAGGTTGCGAATGATATCTCCCAAGTACGTCGTCTTGCAACAGCGCGCAAGCTGAAAGTGCTCTACCAGTGTCCCAAGGGTACAATGGTGGACTTTTGTGTTGTATCAGAGTCAGTGGTGATTGCAATCCAAGTGTCATTAGTACTGGATCTTACGAATCTTGAAAAGCCGAGCGCAGATTTCCTGAAAAGCATTGGGGCTCCCCAGCACCACAATGCGAGAAATCATGAGTGGTTGTATGTTTACATCACCACCACCCGGCCAAGACTCCACCCGATAATTGGCTCGTACAAATGGTGGAATGGCATTGAAGTGGATAAGATACGTCTTGTAGATGCCAATACGTGGATCTAGCTTAGATAAAGCCTTGGATGCTCCACGGTGGCAAGAGGAGGTACCGAACGCTCAAACCATGAACCGAGTAAAACTCATGCTTTTCCACAAGCCAGTCGTGGAGATGCTTGTGATTTGGATTGATTCACTTGCTGTTGTAAAATGACTGGTTAAACTCCATTTCTTCTTCATTCAAGAAAGCCTCTTCCTTTTGGTGCTCACAGGGAGAGTTATCAGTCATTGAACCACTCGAGCAATGCAGGAGGGGGCATGACGCAAGCGCCATGAAAACTGTACTCTTGGGAGGTTCATTCGAAAACACGAGCTATTTACAACAATAAGGGAAATAGCTGCGCCAAATGTGCGCCAATTGTGACACTTTTTTGGCGCACATTTTACGTAGACAGTTCGTATGTTTCCTACGTGCCAGAATGGTAACGCGTTACCAAAAACGTTACGCACCCGATTCGAACCATAAAGACCTCGTACGTTTGAATTTTGGCGCGCGCCCAAATGCACTCGGATATTTTTCTCACTTCTCTGTTGTGTCAATGCTGAATGTCGCGACTACTTCAAGACCCGGCGGGCAAAATGTGTGGACCGCATTCGTATGAAAATCTTGACGGAAGTTTTGAAGCACCCCTTCGACCCTGTCGCGCCATTTTCGATTTGACACTATAAGGCTTGACGATGGAGAATTTATTGAAGGCAGGTAGTAGCAGAGTATCGACCTCCTCGTCCAGTCGTGTTTGCCTCCGTCGCCTCCGTCGCCTCCGGTGACCAACATAGTAGAAGTCTATGCGGAGAAGAAATGGCCTCGAGGGTCTTGTGTAACATCCAGTCCAGGCATCATCAAGATCCATGACTATACTGGGACTCTTGTTGATGAAACCAAGTTGCCCGTCGACTATGTGCGACTTCTAGCTTTGGCGACGACATGAGTCGTGTTGAGCTATGATATGTCGAGAAGAAGAAGTTCCTCTTTTCGATGACGATGATTCGTCGCCGATGCGCCTCATCTTTGCACGCAATCAGATTGAAGACTTTCTGACTTTGAGAAACTACGGTATACATCAAGAGTCAACGATATATGCGCCGTTACCTGCTGACGCGACTACCGAAATGGAGATTGACTGGAGGGCGATTGAGAAGTACAGGCACATTGTCATCGAGAATACAGTGGCTTGTTTCATCGTAGATTTTGATGCGTGGTTTGTGCTCCGACCTATTGTTGATTTCTGGTGTAGATAAGAGAACACCATCGGCCGTAAAACATGACATTACCCCTTCATCCAAGCAAATGCTCTTGCTGCTTCCGCCGGAAGAGGTGGCACATGTGCCACCTGGTAGCACTAGCGCATTATTGTGTTGTGTGCGAACTGCATGTCAGTGTGTATGTGCGTCAACTGCGACAAGAGAGAAGGAAGGGAGGGTATACATCCGTTCATTGGATAGTTGCATTGATCCGTGATTGACGTGCGACTGGTAGGTGGAAAAGTCAATAACGAGAGTGTTCCAACCCCTATCAAAATGTCATTAGGGGGAACTTTCCTGATCCTATAGTATTGTATTCCCTCAATGAGAAGGGATCGTGGGTAAAAGGAGTATCTATGCCCTGGTTCATGTGCGACCTGCATGTTGATGTCAATGCCAACGTGCGACAGTTCTCTATAACTTGCTGTGATGCGTGACTGATGTGCGACTGTTGTGGTACTCAACTTACTTCTTATTTTGCACTCTAATTCAATATATAAGAAACACCGGAAAGCCCATAGGGAGCTTGCACACAGCCGTTCGACGCAGTTTGGAAATTGTGATATTGCGCATACACTTTCTCTTTTTAGGGCTTTGAACTGCGGAGAATTAACCATGCTCCGTTCCCTCTTCCTTACTTCGTTGCTGTCGTCAACAGCGTTTGGTGCACAAACATGCACCAATTCAAAATCTGCGGAATGTATTAAAAATGAGGGACCTGGTCACGGATGCGACCAATATGGCGCTGAAGGAGCCTGTTGCCATGGGGCTTGCTGTGACTCGAATTGCAATTCGTGGTGCTGCGACTTATTTGCATCTAATCCCGGCGATATTAGTGTGGTGGTGAACATTGACACACCTGATGTGCCTGTTGATGTGCCTTTGGGGAATGGAGACTCCATCGTCGACAAGGTGGTGGTGAAGGTACAGGATGTGGATAAGCCGTTGGAGAATGGAGGCCCCATCGTCACCGGGGTGGTGATTGGGGAGGTACAGGATGCCCCCTTTACATATCATCAACCCGAGTGGTGGGGTTGCATCGAGGCAACCTTTGATGGTGTCAAGCTCAAGAAGTGCGCCAGCCGTGAGTTTCCTCCCGAGAAGCACTCTCATTGCTCGCGTCGCGGCAAGACTTGCTTCTTTGGTACCCAGCATTGTCCGTCTGTGGGTAGCCACCCACAAACCAAATGCATTTGCAGCGAAAGCCAGTGGTCGTGCGAGACAGAAGCCTGTCCTCTTGGTTAGGTCATATCAAACGATGGCTAGAGACCAAACTACACTTCCAACGAGAGACGCATTACGCCATTCCATCTTGATGAAGAACAGCGTCCCAGAACAAAAACCAGTAATATATAAAGTAATTGAAAACCAAACTCTACGGCAGCACACTTTGAACGGAATAGCTTCGGGTCGACAGTCAGTTACGGTAGCTGTTTTTGTTGAGCGACCTGGTGACTACGCGCACAATTCAGGATCGGAGGGCAGCGGGCATCGCCGTGAGATTTTTGCACTGCTGTTATCTCTGATAAGATTTCTGGATGCAATGGTTGATTGCATAGAAAAGCAGTAGGGCAAGAAGGTTAAGTGTCACGAGGCGATCTACCATCAGCGTGTCATTTGTGAGAGCAGCATTGGAGGGAGCAGAACTTCGTCTTTCAGCCCGCTTCCTTTGCTAGAGTGCCGAATGGAGAGGTCCGTATGTATTATACTCTCGCCGGAACGAGAATAAATTGAACAGTCATGTTGATAGTGCAGAGTAACGAATCCATGTCGTCAGAGAATGATGCAGCCCTCCACGGAATCGTTACGATCCACACAAGCATAATGGACATGACTCCAATCAGCCCCACAGATGTAGCACCACTCCTTGCCACATGGACACGTAATGTGGTTGCATCCTGCAGTTCTGGATGTGATAGTACGACATTGAGGACAGACCCGAGCCCCAACCGTCGTGGCCATCAGGTCTTGTCCTGCCGCAGGCAAGGTACGACCAAAGGCTTGACAAGACTTGCCCGCGTGACGGTGTTTCGTATAGAACCACGGATTGCGACAGAGCCCACAAAACACATAGTGACATTGGGCACACACCATGCGTCGGCCATCCTTCTTGGTCGAATCCCAATCAAACGGTGCTGGCGGTGCGTCAGGACCAACATGTAAGAAATCTGGCTCGACCCAATCCATGGGTACCGCTTCAGGTGCAATGGGACGATACCACAAGTAGAAACGCTGTCGTTCGTGCATTTGCTTTTCACGTCGAAAGGCCGTAGCGATCCATGAGTAGCCACAATTGGGTGCTGGACAATGCTGAATCATGGCGGTAGTTTCCCCATCGGGTTCTTTGATGTGCTTCAATCCTGTATTCACACTCCACTGTTCGTATCGATCCAAATCTCGTCGTTCATTGCGTGAATGTAACAAGTAACGCCACAGTCGATAGTGTCGACACGATTTCATGGATCCAGATGGAGTGGATGAGAAATAGTTGGATGTTGCAAGACCACATGTCCTCATCAAGATTCCGTAAACGATGCTTCCAATAATCTCCCATGCAATACTCACAGCATGTTTCTCATGAAGATAGCTTCGAACTTCCAAATCCGTCAGAGGTCGGCCGCATCCAGCCGGACAATTCAATGGTCGTTGTCCACCAGTTGCCGCATCTTCCCAAACACTGGTAATGTGACGATACATACAAGGCTGGCAATAGGCTGCTTCGCAACAAGACTCGCGATGCGTCCTCTTCTTGCGAGAAATGGTTTCGGTGCACAACAAACAATCCAACGCTGTCGTCGATACGCTATCGTTACGTTCAACTGTTGTTGTGCTACTCTTCTTCTCATTCACAGGAGTGCTGCGTGGTGGGTCGCTTTCTTCTTCTTCGTCGTCGTCAGATGTTGCTAATGGCATATCGTCGATGTTTTCTGCTATTTCAACTGCTGCTGATCGAGAGCTCATTTTTCATCGAATAGTGAAGACTACGAATGAAAGCTCGTTACAGGACGAGCTGTTGAACTGAAGATGCGATAAGCAAGTGGCGATGATTCTTTGACGCGATCGCCATCAATGCGTTGGTGCGCCACAAATTATCCAAGTTAAGGGTTGAGCTAATGTACGGTATACTGGAGCACGCGCACAGGTGAATCTCTTGTGGCAAGATTAGACTAGGCGTCTCTCATTTTGTGCACCCTCTTTTTCAATTTTGTCAAGTTTAAATTGCCATAAATTCGATTCCGTCCACCCTTCGATGCCAAGAACCTGGTGGTACGACCACGTTCAGATCCTTCAGGAGAGTTGATACACATGGTTTGTAAGCCCGTCATGTGAAATATGTTATATCAGTAGTACAGATACCGGAGACAGAAGGAGGAAGCCCGTTCTTCATATCACCGCCAGGCCCTCCCATTGGAACCATGTACCCGGTTTTACTCAGGCAGAGTGTGTCGCTACTGTGATATTAGCGAGGCGTTCAACGCAAATTATTCACATTAAGGGTTGAGCTTATGTATGTGCGCCATTTATGAATAGCTCCCGGAGCTATACCTTAGGGCAAATTCTCTACTATCTCGGCCTTTCGGCGCACACCAAGCTTCTGGGTATCAGGGGTCGCCTTGGCCTGGTATCGTGCAATTGCGAGATTGGCGAGCCTGTAGAAGAGCTCTTTGTTGTCGTACTTGTTTCCTCCACGCCCCATAGCAACAATGATAGCCATTGGCACGAATTCACAGTAAATACAAGCCTCGAGAAAGTAGGGTTCACCTTGAGGACAGACACGGACATCGAAGAGCGAATAGTGTTGACAGCCGAGGGCAACGTGAGACTTGGTGGCCAAATCGTACAACTTTTGCTTCAACGCATCATTAATATCAGCTGGCACTTGATTGTTGCTACGACTGGCACTGAACTCCAACTTGGCACCGCTCTTTTCGTCAGAAGAATGATCGCCTTGCTTCGTAGTATACTTATCTGCTGAGGTACGGATAGGGAGAGCATTATTGTGTAGAAAGTATTCCATTGTGGGTAGCATCTCCAAAGACTTGCCATCTTTGCTCTCCACGACAGCCACACGAATTTCCTTTCCCAAAGGAATGAATTCTTCGCACAGGACCATATCATCAAACGAAAAGGCCGTCTTGAGAGCGTCTTCAATCTGTGATTCGTCCTGAACAAGCGAAACTCCCATTGAGTTGTCTTCGCGACAGGGCTTGAGGATGAACGGTAGTTCCATGTCGTCGGGAACGGTATCACCTGGACGCAACAAGTGACCCTTGGGAACACGAACTCCTGCACTCGACACAAGGGCCCGCGTTTGCCATTTGTCCGTTGTCAAGCCCATGACGGCCCCGGAGGCCCCAATCATGGGAATGTCCAAAATATTGGCCAAGTACCGGAAGCTAGTCATGCCCTTGTAGCAAAACATGCCGGGTTGCACGATTTCTGGCTGGTATTCATCTTGTAACACCTTCAAGGCATCGATCAAAGTCATTCGTTTGGCGGCGTCAATGTCGACAGGGCTTACAGAGTCGGGAATGGACCAGGTGCCGTCGAGACGAGCCAACAAGATGATGTTGGTCAATTCGGGAAAGAGTTCAAGAAAGTGAGGGGTGTACAGCAAGGAAAGATTGTAGTAGTAATGGCTCGTTTGGGAGCCCACGACATGGAGGACCTTCATGGATAGCAGCACACGTGTACCTGTGTGTGGAGCGTAAGGATGTCTCTTTGTTGGAGATCAAGATGTTGTGGAATGACCTGTTGAAAAGTGGTTGAGCGACAAGAATTTGGCAGATTGGACACAATCTGCAACAATTGAGGGGACCGACGGAGCGGGAACAGACCAAGATTAGGAACTTGGATGGTGAGCACCCTTGGATGCCAACTTGTCGTTGGTTCCATGATCGCACCAGAGCAGGCAGGGTCCAGTCAACACTTGGTGCTGTAGCGTATGTTGGCTGTCGCGACATCCCCCACGACAGAACTTTTGGTGTGGCTTATGTTGTAGATTGAACCTGTATCTTGAGGGGTAAAGAGAAAAGTAGATGCGTCTATCTGTATTCAAGTCGCAGTCGCAGTGGTGAAAGAGACTCGAAGTTGAATCCTAAGTGATACGGGATGGATCCTAAGTGATACGAGATGGATCCTAAGTGATGGCATTTAAAAGAATGTGGTTGAGGTATCGGTATTGACATAACACTGAGAAAGTGACCTCTTGGGGTTCGTGTAAAATGATGTGGCAAAGATAATGATAAAATAAAATGAGAGGGTCTGCATTTAAGGCTTTCTCACGCGTACAGTACTCAATGGGGGGGGCTTATTTGTTTTTGAAGGTCACTGCAACCCTGGTATGGACAAAACTGTCGGGAGTGCTGCTGCTCCTCCTAGTTTGAGCGACCAAGACTTCCTCAGCATTATTACTGTCTCCGATAAGGAGCAGTTCCTGACCCCCTTTATTAGAAAGCCCTCAGGTACTGTTATCAATACCAAGCCT
>JAVCKV010419646.1:0-12540 GCA_032274145.1 Herpochondria borealis | reverse complement strand
GTAGGTCGATAGCGCAGCAAAAGAACCCGTACCTGTACGTCCGGATCGGCAGCAAAGGAAGCTAAGGTAAATCAACAAAGAGCTTCCGACTCGTAAATCTACGTCATACAATAAGCGATTTGTCCGCGAAATGTTCAACGCTAAGAAACAAATCGTCTTTCGTTGAATGTAATAAATTTAGCGGTCAACAAGAATATAATCAATGTATGCTTATTGAAAGTTTAGAAACAATAAAGTACAATAAGTACAGTTGAATGATGCCCACTTGCCGGGAAGCGGGTCTGTAGCTCAATTGGTAGAGTGCTCCCTTAGCATGGGAGAGGTACCGGGATCGAAGCCCGGCAGATCCAATTTTTGTGCATCGCCCTGGTACTTAAAAGACGGTTTGTCAGTGTTGTACATTTTCAAAATTACTTAAATAGCACAGAGTATAAAGTTTACTCTGGTTACTTCGCGAAAGGGTTTTCGAGAGGGTTTGTAAACTGTTTTTAACCCTCAATTTATTCCAGTATATGCAAGTACCGTTTACCGGTTTTCTGGTAGGTCGGTATGGTGAGCTGGAATGCGCCAGAACCAAGGCGACGATAACTGGTGTGGCCGCAGACCAAAAGAAAGGCCACAACTGTCACAGATGCAGGAAAATGTAGTTTTGGCGCTAGTTGGAGTGTTAAGTCAGAGAATTTTCAACGTGGAGGGACTCCTGTTATTTTAGACCTTTTCTTAAGCAAGCGTCGGTAACCATTGTAGTTCGCTTCGTCTGAGAAATACTAGAGCGAAAAACAAGGACACCTGCAGATACCATTCAATGAGGCAGTTCATGACGACGCTTCGAATCCAGATGACGAAGACCGCCAAAAGGCGTGTAAAAGTCGTGCGCATTGTCGAAAACAACGCATATGACAGTTAATGCAGCAAAAATTGAGTTTCATGTCCTCTCTCTTGCAAAGGGCCTTCTTCTGGGGACCTAGATCCTCAAGGATGTGGATCTGGGCACGCTAGGAGACGTTTCTTTCGAAGCCTTTACAGCGCACAGCCACGTGTAGAAGGGGCGGCAAGTTCTTATTTCAAGGCTCGTGTAGTATAATATTGCCTAACTGACTAGTTCTGTTGAGCCAGACAGGTAATTATTCTGGAGTACTGAATTTAAGGTTGAGCAAAACAGGGCTAAACCACGAGTAGTCAGAGATAACGGAATTTAATCCGTTATCTTTGACTATTCGCCTAATTGCCGCATCGGGATAATCTATTTTAGCCCTGTTTTGACCATTACTCACCTGCACAGTAGTTAGCTTTGAAAATTTGTGGTGTGGTTACTATTGTAGTACCTATTTCAATGCATAGTCTGAACCCCTACTATTATAGTCTTACTCTACGAACATTACAGTAAGTTAGACTACATGTGTGCCGATCTAGCATTTTTAATATTCAAGCGCGTTGTCGCCTCTTATCGCAACCACCAGATAAATGTAACCTACTTCGGAGCTCTTCTACCTGTGCGAGCCTAGCGCCGTGTTTCGGTATTCCCAGCTCTGACCCCCTTCAACTCCCCGTTTTTGTCTCGTAGCTGCAAAAATGGACAAAAATCCATCCCCAATGCGTGCAAGAATTATCCCCTGTTGAAATATAACGCCAGCTTACAGCAGTGCAAACAGTATGTTCGGGCGTCGCGGGGAATCGGACCCGCGACGTGGACATTCGGGCAACATAAAGATCGCGCCGAATAAGCCACTGAGGCCATCTCAACGCGGTCCATGCATTGTCGTGTGCAGATTACTATCGCTGGTCGTGTGGACATTTGTACTGTAGATATCTTAACTGTTTGTGACTAGCGCACACTGTGTATCTACCTAGTACAATGAAAGGCGACACAGGCATCCAGCTTGGATGGTCCTCGCCATCGCTTCTCTACCAAACCTACTGTACGCCACATCTGTCTCCGCGAGTGCTACCGCCTACCGTCTCCGTGCTTCGCGAGCGTTGACCCGTGTCTGAAATTTCCCGGTCCAGTTTTTTTCCCGCTTTCTTTTTCCTCACGTGCTAAACGCCGCATCTAACTGTCCCCTTACCGATCCCGACGCCAGCGAGTGCGTATCTGTCTGGCCCCTGGCGCCTGCGAGTGGGACTTTTACTTCAACCCCCTACTAGTGCCTTGTGTACCAAGCGCAGCGTCCCCAACACTCTCGATAACTTACAAAGCGTGTGCGCGTTTCTCCCCGTCCATGTTAGGTGTCGCCAGTGAGCGAAGCTTCTATTTAATGCCCGTCATTTTACTTATGCGAGCCAAGCGCCGCAGTCCATATCTACGCGTCCTTCCCTTTCTCCGACGTCAGTAAAAGCGGCATGTCTTGTCCCCGGGCGCCGGAGAGCGGGACGTCTTTCTCTCTTTATCACCATATTCCCATATCTATCTCAGCACCAGAGATTGTAATGTCCCCGTGTTACTTCACAAAGCGCCTAGCGCTATCTCTTGTCCCTCTAAAGTCCTCAGAATACCCTTAAAAGGCATCAAGAATCCCATGCCTTCCGTAATTACAGTCTTTGAAATCCATTTTGTCATTTCAAAGGATAAACTGCTAGATAATCGAACTAAAGGGGCCTCGCAGCATCAAACCTTGTACACATATTCCTTTTTTGGATTTTGTGATACTAAATGTGTCTCCCGACCAAGAACGGCAGGATTTGTTTTATCTTTTATTGGGCCCGGACTACTCTATTAATAACGTTTACTGTACAAAAAACGGTATCGACTGTGTCAGACTGCTAAACTCTTAGACCAAACGGTCGTGAAAACTCTTGCTAGAAGCAGCACGGGAGCGCAAGAAACAAAGACGACACACGAAAGATCGACTTCCCGCACTTAGGTGCAGATGAGGGGTCCGAATAATCCTTTCCAGGTGGCGGAGGTAAGCGGTAGAGTACCGCACAAGTGCGTCTCAGATTGATAGCCATTTAGACGGTGGAAAAAGGTTGAAAAGATAGGAAAACAGAGCTCCGGAAGTGCGATAAAGGACAAAAGGCGACTGTCGGCAGAAAACCAGCTAGGGGTTTTAGAAAGGGAAGTAAGGTTAACGGACTTTTCGCATAGTAGACAGAAGAAAAGGTGCAGAGTTACCGCGTCCGAGAGCTTTGTTGTAGGGCGCCGTCAGGCTGGGTTACCCAAAAATTTCTGTGGCGTGAGATGCTGCGTTCTTCTTAGCTTACAGCCGGGTCAAGGCAGTGAAGCAGGTATAAAGGTGCTGAGGCGCCGAATAAGGGCACAAAGCTCGCAATAGAGCCCACTTTCCTGAGGATGCGGAGTCGGAGATACCATACGCTGTAGTTTGAAGCCTAAAGTGCCTTGAATTCAGAATTGAAGGGAAAACTTGCTATAGCCCGCTTAAGTACAAATTAGGCCACTAGTAGGCTCCTCAGATACTGTATTTTAAGACACTGAGGCGCTGATCCGCAATTGACCCATAGGGGTGCACGTAACCTGATGCTGCTCGGCATTGGTTGAAGCAAGCCACAGATGTGGGGTCCAGACGATAATATGTGTAGAGGAACGGGAATGGCAGAACCCAAAGAGACACTGGGACACGAGCTTAATTTATATTCGCATGGCGAGCTTAATTTATATTCGCATGGCACTTTCGGCGCGGTCTTGAAACAAGACTTCACACCTTGGTGGGCCTGGAGTCGTTCGGCTTCTAGTAGCTGTATGAAGTGCGTACCCTGCGCATCGCGAGAGACAAAGGGGACGGACTGTAGAGCCAAGCTCGGACGTCATGGTACGTGTCACTGTAAGGTTTTTTTACAGTGCCCAAAATAGATAGGTGGATGTTACTTGCACCGAGGTGCGATTGGCGCAACCCAAATTGGCGCTGTATGCCCGAAGTCGGCCGGCATACCGTGCGTGTCTTATCTGCGCACAGAGAATTCCTTTTACCTGCGCCGCACTGTAAATGACCACACAGTGCGGGTCCAGCGTAGAAAACGGTGTTGATTCCAGCTCTTCGGGGCGCGGCTACCGCACGGATATTCGTGCATCGGGATTCTGGTAAAAGGTGGTATTTGAAAGGACCTTCGCAAGTTCCCGGGGCGGGCCCACGATCTATTGTTGACTGTAGAAGACGAACCCATCCTGACGGCCTTCCCGTGCCTGTCTCCATCTCCTCAGCTTCTGATCGTTACTAACGCTGGTGCCCCTCCGGCTGGCAGACAGCCGACGATGCAGGCAGCGTTCCAGTCTCAAATCATGTCTCAGTATCCTGAGCCGCAGGATGGAACGGCCGCTGAATCGACCAATCTTTCCGCTTCAGTACAGATTGTACCCAACCCGACTGGATCTGGGCACGGCAGGATTCTCTTCGCCGCACGAAATATACTATGCGGCTCAGAAAGACCCTATATTCGACTTACAAGATGCCGCTGTGGATGGGCGCCTTCGAGTGGAAGGAGAGGCTCAGGACTGGGTACTTAATACCTGGACACTTCCAGGCGATCAAGTTTTTATAACGACAGGTATGGAGTCAGCTGTTTCTGCCGGCTATAGAATGGGGCACTACACCAGGCTTGCTGATGAACTTGAACGAGGAAGGAACGAGTGCTGTCGACCTGCTGCAGTGAGGGGAAAATCGGGTTGAATGGCCAATACTGGGGCCTGTTTGGGGTGTAGTTACGCCTACTGCAACGGTGCACGGACCAGCCGTTTTCAACTGAGTTGGATTTAGTGAAGGGAAACAGCCCTTTAATGTGCTAAGTAGCTCAGGGCTCGTCTTCCGGAATTTTAGTACTGCCCCACCCCGCTCGGTTTTCAAAGCATTAAGTAAGTGGGGAGTAGTGTACTCACAGCTCTAGGTTCTTCAATAAAGTTTTCCTGGATATAATTCTCCTTTACTGTACCCGACTCTTCTTTTCCCCTTCCGTTATGGGTGGTTGGTGCGACCGCGTAGTCGAAGCGACATAACGACGAGCGATCTCACTAAGCGCTATTCCACACGTGCAAGCCTCATTTTCTTGACTGCCCGAATACCCAGTACAGTCTGAACCAATTTTACTGCGGTGATAAGGGGGCCGCGCACCGGACTATAGCGACATCAACAGTACCCTGCTACTCAGACACTTGGGTGTGCCAAGGCCGCTGGTTGATTGTTTTCATGAACTCTTCGCTCGTTGCTGCCCCATATCTTCAGTCTACGTTTAGTGCGGGGTGCCCAATCGGTGGTGCCTTGGTTAACGCGCCTGGTGTCACATGAGGACACTGTAAGAGCGCGGTATGCTCTATGTAGTTAGTTTTTATAATTTTGTGCCCTTCTGCCATTCTGGGCCCTGATTGTAGATTCTTCTGCCGGCACAGCCGCTATAAAAGCGGCCCATGCAGCGCTAGTTGGGGGACGGGGGGGCTTGTTGAGCTTGGAAATATCAAGGTTTCACGGAGTATACAAGAAGTGTACCCGAATAAAGCCTTTTTGTCCGCCTTTTCCTTCACTTTTACCTTCTTTTTTCTCCTTCTTCGCTTCCTTTGGGGTGGTTTTCAGCGCATATAGCTAGACGCGCAACACTCAGGCCTGCTAAAATAAGTCCAGCCACATCTGTAAGCTTTTTCAAAAGGTGCCGCCAAATCCTCGGCTCTCTGCTGTATAATTGTTCCACTTGCTTGCGGGCGATGAACTAGAGTTACCACGCTGCACTGCACCGGTCTTCCAAAATAGAAGGGATTATAGGAAACTTCTTGACCGAATACTTCCCTGCTCTCAGGAAAGTATCAAAAGGCCCCAATGTTATTGCCGTCATATTCAGCAGTAGTTATAAATCCAGGAAGACGATTAATAAGGGTGTTGATGATGTGGTGCCGAAGGCGCCACTCCCACATCAGCGCGATAAGTCGCTGAATGCGCTACACGATTCTGATGCTGCAGAAATATCTGGATATGATGCGGATGTTCAAGGCGGTGAGAATAATAACCATGCGCAGTCATAGTCTGCGTAAAAAAATGACGCTCAAGACGTCGCGGCGCCGGCACGACTTGATTATGATAAATATGCAAAAACGATGATACTTGGTTTGGTCCAGAAGATGATCTATTTTATTTCTGAATAAGTTTCAAATTATCCCGTCTTCGGCAAGCATTTTATTATAGAAATGATCAAAATATCAACTGTCACTCGCGTAACTGTTTGTGAAAATATCAACTGTGATTATAAAGGTGAAATTCTTTTGATATATATTTTTGACTATGGCTTTTTATTTCTGCTGTGCTCATTCTATTCTGATGGAATCACGCGGGGCCTCTGCTATCTAAATACCGGGTCAGGAAATCTATGTAATGTACGGTACCAAGAAAGTGATAATAATGTAATACTTGAAACCTCTCCGAAAAGATCCCAATGAACCGATAACAGTAAACAAAAACCGGAAGAACCACTAAGCCCCGTTTTACGCGAGACGTGTGCCTATTTAATTTGAATTTTAACAAGACACTTGTGGAACAAATAAATCTACCTATAAATCCTTGTTGACTTTAACACATCCCCTGGCGATTCAAACTTGGCTCTTTTTAGTCGATATCGTCAACTTCAGCGCTGAATTTTCTGAATTTGTTACATAGAAGTGCTATTGTAAAAATGACTGCTCTATTTTCATCGGATTTGAGGGGAGACGGTTTCACGAAGTCGGCCTTTGCACATTTTCTTGCAATATGATATTTTATCTTGGTCTTCTCGGCTTTTCGCATTTACCGAGAGTAGTTTGCCCGTACAAGGGCTGCAGATTTATCACAATACACCACAGTTGGAGCTTTCAAATAAACGCCTAGTCTAAAAAGGACCATTTGAACCCGTTCCAACTCTTTAAAACATTCTCTATGCGCTATAAAATTGCTTTCATCTGCTGAAAGTGCCGTGTAATTTTACTTCTGACTCGATCAATTAAAACAATTGCCGTTCATGAACCCTGGCCATCCTCTACGCGACTTTCATGTCTGAAGGTTTCCTCTGTTATCAGAATCCACGAAACGTTCAAGGGAAATTGGTCCAGATTTCTTTGTAAAATGCAACCCAGAACCTGTGATTTTCTTAAGAACTCCAACCACTCTTAGCGCGGAGCGCATTGGAAATTCGTTTGGCTTGGACATTTTCTGTGTAAGAACAGGCTTCGCAAGAGTTATGTCTATCCATGTTCTATTGGAACATTCAAGAAGCAATCCGAAAAGCTTGCTAAAAATCTCAGCATTTTCCATCTTGCTTTCCACATGTGCAAGTAGTTCATTATGGGAATTTTGTGATATGGGGGTTTCAAACTATCTCACACGTTCCAGTTTTTGTTCGACAAAAAGGTTGTCCAGACATGCTTGTTGAGAAAAATCGATTGTCTTTGAGCATTGCTGTAGCCTAACACCTATAAGCCACGACAAATTCCCTTCATCAATCCTTTCCAAACAATTTATTAGCCCCTTCTTGGTTTTTTGTGTTATGCTTTTCGTGCAGAGGTAAAAATTACGTCATCCACATGAACAAGTAGAACAACTGTGTTATTCGAATTTCCTGAATGTTCACCTCTGAGAAAACTTGATCCGCCGACTTTGAGCTGTTTAAATTTTATTTTTTCCGGTAAACAGGACATGAAAGTGTTCAACCAACACAAATGTGCTTGTCGTAATCGATAAAGGGCTTTTTTAGAAGGTAGAAATGTTCAGTACATATAGACGTCTGCCTGCATCTTTCTGCCGTTTCAAATTCATTTTTTGTAGTCCAGAAGTTCTGTAGTAAAATAAAGCGCAGCTACGAATAAAAATATGTGTCCTTAACTCTGATGTCTGAAAGCATTATCTAGAAGACTACCAGAGTCTATAGTGATATAATTTACAATAGTACAGTGGATAGCAATATCAGCTCGAAAGTTAAATAAAGGCGAATGAGGAGTCGGTAAGTCAGGGTTGTAAGGCCTATGGGACAGCTCGGACGGGCGGTAAGGACAAGACTGTAGGGATGGAGCGGTATTGATGGGGTGAAGCCGCACACGACAGGCGCTAAAAACGGTACGGATGCGAACGACAGCTGCAAATAGGAGGGCTTAGGAGAACGTATGTCTCGAACAGGGGCGTGAAAAGTCGAAAGACAGTCGAAAAAGGGGACGTAGGAGCACGACGGGCTCGCAAAGGGGATGGAGGCGAACGGCGGTCGCAATGGGGATCAAATGGTAGTCAGCAGATAATATTTACTAGATGCTCTGGAACGGGGAAAATGAGAGGTTCAACGTACACACTGCGCTGCAGATCTCGGAAAGAAGAATGGAAGGCATGTTAAGTTTTAATTTTGCACGCGTGTAGAGAGAGAGACAGGGGCGCAGATATGTAGCAAAAAAGAATTAAACTACACGTGTCCTACCTTAGAGACTACACTTTATGGCTGAAATATTGTGGTACGCTTTCCAACAGATGTTAGGAATATGATGATAGTGAATATTCTCTAAGAGGAGAATTCATTCTACTACGCGATCCCGTTTGGAACGGAAGATACAGTTGCGGTTTTGCGAAATACTAAAGATGAAAAGATATAATGAGACCTCACGCTTCGTGTAACCCTGGCTAGTCCATGAATGCCTTCAAGTTTTACATTGCCATTATTTACTGGGACCAGCGTGTGCAGGCCATTTATTACTGTAACGTTGCTAGTATATGGTGCTCCAACGGCGCCAAAATAGGCTGTTCGCTCTTCTTTGTTTCGCTGGAAGCACTAATGAGAATGACTCCTTTGTAGCATCTATATCATAATCGCTCGTTATCGCTTACGGTAGTACCACATCAACAGGGAGACAACTGGGGTCGACCTGTACGCCATCTCGTCTTTCAGGTCCCGTGAGACTGGCAGATGAGCAGCGCGAATGTAGAGCCAGTGGGAAAGCAGATCAGTGCATGACAGCTCGCTGGCAGTTAGTACGCCCACCACTGTTCTTACTGCCAATGAAATATAATCTATTGTCGCCTTGAACGCTACGGGCAGCGAGGAAGGCGAGAATAAGTATCTTTTGGGTCCCAAAAACGGATTGCGACGGCTGTAGACAGGAATGGTGACTGGGTTTGGTGCGATTGTTTATTTTGGCTGTGATCGGGCACTATAGAATCTCAACATATAAAACCTCGTGTTTCGTATCTGCGATGTAACGAATCACTCATTTTACATTGGCCCAGTCGCTGAGACGCGGGGTTTGGCAGCTTTTGGACAGCTTGCTCGTAACATAAACGAGATCAGTTCGAGTACCTAGCATGAGTTACATCAGGCTTCCAATGACTGAGCGATACTCATCGGTGGGCATGCATGGTAAATCCGGTAATTTAACATGCCCCTTTACGAAGAGTTTACGGGCGATACTTGATACGATATCACGTCATTTCGTACTGAACCACTACAATATATTGATTTCGTATCCAATAGACCACTAGGTTTCACGTTGGTTCCATATTACCGTAAATATGAAAGAAATGCACATTGCCACTGTAACGAGTAGGAATATTAAAACCATGTCTCTGTGCGTGAACGCGGAAGTTCTGAATGAATGTTTGGAAGTTTTTCTTGAAGTTTGGTCTGTTGCTCTGCGTCCAGCGCTGGTAGATTTTCTGAAGAAATCGCACCCAAATCACTTCAAATTTCGGGAAGATTTTCTGGGTGATTTCAATCCATGTAAGTCCTCCCATACATGGAAGCTATGACCGAAGTTCTTTATCCAGATGGACTTCCAGGATAACTGCACTGGTTCGGATATTTGAAATTCAAGAAGACTTCCAGACTAAGAAATTTCGGAAGAAAATTCAAATGTTTCAAATCCGACTTTGAACCAAAAACGAATATTTTTGGAAGTATTTATTCCGTCAGGACTTACGAGAACTGTATATTGCTTTTGATTCTATGCATAAAAATTACTTTCATCCGTGGAAATTCCCCTGGATATGGGAAACTCAGAAATAATTTCAATTTTGGAAGTATATCTGGAAGTTAAAGTACCAGAGGGAGGTCCAGGTTTAGAATTTATTGCAGATGTTTTTCTATCAGGAAAACCTGCATGTCCGGACTTTTCCTGGATTCCCGGCATCCTACATTGGTTCCAGACCGTATGCACGTTTCAGTTGCTACTATTTCGTGTAAAATATGTGATATGGAGGGGGATTCATAGTGAGTTTGTGGTGGCGATCGTTTGTGGCGATGCCGGGCGCGTGTTGCTTCAAGTTCCATGACAATTGGGAAGCACCCGCCTCGTTTTACTGTAACGTACGAATAATATGCAACTAAGTTAACGAACGATATGATTGTTACGATGTAAATTTGGCATTACCGCCCTCTACGACGATGTCTCAATTAAAGCCGGGAAATCTTCAACGTTTTCCTGCTTTAGTGGGTATAGCGGTAAGTATTTGTTCCGGTGGCTTAGTGCGGAAAAAATAAATCAGGTTGCCAGTGCAAGGTGTTTTTGAGGCAGTTTCTCTCCACATCTTCAACCAATTTGAATAACCAGCCTCGAAAGCACTAAACATGAAAGCGATCGCCCTGGCCCGAAAATTCCCCTCACCCCTGCAATAAAGCGCAATAAATAAACGTGAAATATATCGCCCTGACCGCAAACTCCCCAGCCCCTGCGTTCCAACGCGATTTTTAATACTGTGCACACATTTGCATGAAAATTCACAACATGTTGGGTTTTTAGTAGTTCATTGGTACGAATGAAGCTGGAATGCATTTAGTTTGTATCATAAATATTTCATATTTATGGGTCACGCGAAAGAATGATTGTTTTGCATGCCCGTACATAGGAAAGATGTACGGAAGAGGTGATGTGGCAGGAAAATCGTGAACGGAGGGTGCCCATGAAAAAGATAAATTAAACCGCATTTTGACTTACCTGTTGTTCTGGAGGACGAATAAAACGGTGAGGTACGCAGTGGAGAGAGCATGAGAGTGTTGTAATTTAGGGCGGTGTGGAATGTTGGCTTACCTGTTGTTTGGGAGGACGCATTGGATGGACAATTGCGCAGTTATTTGAGAACGAAAGTGTCGGAATTTTGGCGGTGTGGCGTTCTTTATCTAATTTTCAGAAAGAAAATTGTCGGAATACCGGTCAATTTTGATCCAATAAAATTAAGATCCAAATAATATTAAGCCAATGATGAGTCGTACTATGTTTACGGATATCACGTAGTATTTCCTCTGGCAATACTGGAATTTTGGTCCGAGGCCTCCGAGTCCTTGGAAGAAAGATTTTGGGCGTGTAATAAAATTCTAATAATAACCTGGCTTTTGCGGTTTCTTCCCATTCGTTTTCATGCGAAATTGAAATATAAATTGAAAGCACATGTACTGCTATCTATCGTGCAAGCGGCGAAATTGCATTGAATATATCATCTTACTTCTTCTTTTCCATTGAATTTTCCTGTCTTTGTGTGCAAGACAAACTTCGTTTGATTAGTATCAACAATACGTCCGTATGATGTATTCCTCTGTGAAGGATTGACAAAAAACGGATGAATATGTCGTTGGGGGCCTTCCAGAGAGCAGCCCGCATGGGCCCGTGGCGTCTCCGAGCCGTTCTGAAAACCCCTTTCTTTCAACCCCAGCTGGGCGTCTGGGTCCTTCCCTAGCTGTACCTCTGAACAGTTTTGATATGGAAAATGAGCCAAAGGCCGTTACCGACATTATCGACATACTACGCGACAACAAATTTGAGCTTGAACTATTCAAACAAAATGTGAAGACCTTGCATTATTTGCACTGTCTTTATGAAAAGCTTAGCTCACTCACGTTGCACATGTACAAGGTGTCAGAGAATTAGTAGTTATAGTTTGGTGGAGATGTGTGCGTCGTTAGTTAGTTTTCTACGTTCGTTAGAAATTCGTGGATTTCGTGGTATTCTACGTTGGTGTCAGCGTTTCCGTATGTACGGGCATGTTCTTTATTTCAATGGATAATAATAATGACGACAAAGGTAAATGGTTCGTTTTCAGGTTCCAAATAATTTGTTCTTTACTATATGCAGGGGAGTGTGGTGATCTTATTGAAATATTTTTGGAAGGTGCAAGTATGCACATATTTCCGAGCCATCTGTTTCGTGTGTGTCTGTAACAATAATTTGGCCAGTGCTAAACTCATTAAAGTATTATGGGTAGCATGCCAGGATATTGCCGATATATGAATTGATGGAACGTATTAGTAAATTGGTTGCATCCCGGAATTTCATGTGCATGCGAAATCAAGTAATCTTCAAGAATCTGACCTAGAGCAAAAAAATTGTCTCACCCGCTATGGATCGTACGTTTCTTTGTCGCTTTCGTGGATTTATTGCTCCGTTAAATAATATTGTCGCTCTCAAGAGCCATTCGATATTGTGTCCTTGGCGTAATGCTGAACTCGATCATGCGTTGTATGACACAGTCGACTGCTTCATGCCTTCATGTCCATCTGAAGAAGTTAATCATGGATCCTCCGCGCTGAGCAGGACTTTGACGGAAGAATGTATTGATAATCATGGACCAAGGGATCAGAATGATGCTGAATCAGGCCGTTCGTCATTGGCGC
>JAVCKV010419314.1:0-12543 GCA_032274145.1 Herpochondria borealis | reverse complement strand
CGCATATTGAACGGTCGCAATGAAACGAGTAAGCACTATAATACTAAAGCGCGAGACGGGCACACGTGTAGTGTGACCTACGGTACTCTATATAAAGCAACACTACTTAGTAGGGGTAGACACTATATAAAGAGCCGTAACTATAATGCCTGCCATACCACACTTTGCTAAGCCAGCTACTTTGCAACTGGGTATGAGTCACGAGATGGGCTAATATGGGTTAGCCCCAAAGATTGAAGTAAGGAAATAATCCGTCGTAACGGAATTAAGTCCTTTACATTCAGTAGTATCATTTAGCTCCCTGGCCATCTCAACAGCAGCAGTCAGGTAGACTTTATTATACTACAATCTTGATCCTTCACTCAACTGCATAACGTTACAATTCTTTTAATTGTAACGACAGCTACCGTAGACGTTCAAAAAGTACTGGTCACTTTCATTAAAACCACCTTGTCGCGGCAGAAGGTTATCACCAAATATGTGTTTTATCAGTTCTTCAAATACTATCACAAAAGGAATAAAAGCTGAAGTTGAAATTGAGGTTCCTCTCATCTTGATCAACGTGAGTTCCATTTCCAGTGAACTTTTTTTCCTTGGACAAGTGCAATACTCTCGCCCAATGAGACCCCCCAATGAACACCGATGCTGTTCACTAAAGCGGGGTTTGGCATGAGTTCCTTCGAAATAAACCTTGCAAACGAATAGCTTTGGGAGGCAACCCCGCGTTGAAACCACAGTACTGTCCCATTTCCGTCTCGTGAAATGTTTTTCAGGTGAGCAACACCCATAGCCTGTAGCTCTCCGTCAGCTGAGACTATGCCCAATGCGTAAACATGGCCTTTCCGCTGCGAATCGGTGAACAAACCCCAACGAGTGACGCTTTTCATACGTTCCAGATCTTCGAACCTCTCATCCGTGAGAGTGCCATCAGTCCAACGGTACTGAACCCACTCACGAATTCCATGCCACGAGCCATCTTCTGTCTGTGCTTTAGTTATCTTTCCGCCCAGGTACGTACCGAGGTAAGGACTTCGCTGCCCTGACGAAAGTAGCAAGTTGCTGTCTTTCGACAAGTCAAACGCTTCAGCGACAGAGACAAGCTTGTAAGGACCTTCGCTACCCTGTTTTCCTTTGATGAAGTTATCAATTGTATCGGTCGGGTTTTCCGAGCTCAAAATTCGCAACGACATCTCGCGGAAAGCAGTATATTCATGTTCCCAAGAGAGTTCGCACGTGTTGAAAGTGCCTGCGACAATTCTTGCCGCGATCCAGAACAGCGATTGCGATATTCGCAGATTGCCGCCTGACTCTGTTGTTCTCTTTTCCATCGTTCCTCGCATGGAAATCCCGCCGCTTGTTAGGGCACAATACCGCTCGATGGATGGCCACAGGCGGTTTTTGGAGGCCTCGTCCTTTTGCTCATCTGGTCCGCCGATGTAGAGCACAGGGAGAGTGATGTATGGCATGACACCCCGCGTGACCCAGCTCGTGCCGTTGAAGAGGGATTCGCTGCAGTGCAGGACGCGATCCAACCAAAGCACGAAACGGTTCGTGTGCACACGACGGCAAGTGTCAAGTAACTCTGTGCGGAGACGTTGCCATTGCGCTTCGTTCAACGTGGCTCCGTCTAGACGACGGATGCGGTAGTCGACGTGACGGTATGAAATGGCTGTGCAGTAGAGGTTTTCGTCGTCCAGAAAGGCGTCCATGTCCTCTCCGAACCACGCTGCACGTTGGTGATGGGCCATTTGTACCTGGAACAGTTGCCAGTCGTCATCGTCGTCGACAAGGATTACGCGACTGATGCCGCGCACGATGCTCTGGGCCACGGCGGGGTACCCGTGACGGTACAGTGCCGCAACAGGTTTGCGTAGTTGAATTATTGGTGGGAATCTAGGAGTAGACATCGCAGAGCCGAAACATGGAACCGAAGTATAGGTATTGGTAGAGGCGGTGTAGCCCATCGGCCGCTCTTCGTAGATGATGACCTTCTATATATACAATTTGTATTCATGGGAAACCTTTACCCTTACCATGCTGTTGCCCGATGTATCCCTTGTGTGCAGGACCAACAAGTCCTTGGTGCGTTGTTGGACAAAGTAATGCTCATTCTGCCACCTGGTAGATTGGGAAAGGCACGGGGCGTAAATGATGGGCCAGGGACGTCAGAACATCAAAAATATAGTTCGATGCGAAGCGAAAGTGGGAGTGTACAAATTGAGGCTGGCGGAAAAGCTTACAAAAGTAGGTGTGGGCCGGCCGAAGGGGAGCCGGTGGAAATGTATTCTACGGAATAAGGCCGGCGATATCGTCTCTGCCATTAAGCGCGGATATCCGTGAGGTTAACTTTGGAAAAACATTTTGCATACACACATGTGCATATTTTACAGGATTCCGGTTGGCCGCGGGCTTGTGTAACATGCCCGCATGTAAGTGTCAGTTTTCCAGGATTCGGAATGCAGTGTCCCGTGTTAATTTCGGTGTCATTTTCATTTTCTGGAAACGACGCTTCTATTTCATATTCCACGGGTTCTCCAATGTTCCGGAAACATTACGACAGGTTACGACACCGGCAACGCAGCTGCTCAAAACTAGAATACACGAAATTTCTATCAAAATCTAATGGAAAAAGTACGAAGTCCAATTGTACAATATTCAAAGTGCTTTTTTCCGTCAAGGGGACCGCACCCCACGCATAAAAAGGAACAGAACACGACCGCGTAAACAGAGAATGCAAAAATGAATTTGACCTACAATACGCGGTTTAGTGTTGATGCACCAAGTTGTAATGTAGACATTGGAGAGTTTCCGGTGCACGACGGCGTGCCTTTGAGCTGAGACAAATTTAAAATCTTTGAACTTACGACATTTGAATCAATTCAGTTTACGCTTCACGATTGCCGTATCCGAGGAGAGCTCTAAGTCGCTGTAATTACTTTGCCAAATGGAGAAATAGTGTCTAAAGAGGGGAGGGCGGGCGAATCAAGCAGGAGGGAAGCGAGCCCGTGCGCGCCAGCAGTGCAGATTGCGAAATGGCTTTTTTCCATTCTGTTGACATCTGCCCACAGGCAGATGACCCGAAAATTTGCGATTTCTCCGTCGTATCTTTTCATTTTTAAGCGGCGACGATGTCGTATCTCCCGACGTATTCCTTGAATATTTTACACGTTTCAAAATATACCACGACAAAGATACGATATCATGCTCCGTAAACTATCTAGTACTCACTGTTGTCTGTGTATGGGCTTTCCTAGTTCCTAGTTCCCTAGTTCCTAGTTGAGTAAGATTCTCCATGTAGTTTCCTGCAGAGCGTCGAACTTTGAAATCTCCGTTACATTTATGCAATGTGGCCAAAAGGATCGGAACGATAGAAATGCCCAATTTTCGTCGACCACATAATGATATTCAGCAGGCCTACCATATCTTTCCTTCCACCTCCATTTTTCCACAGGTTTCTGTGTAATATGAAACGAATGAAGGATCCCAAAAAGAACATTGAAAACTACCGATGCTTCATATTCATATGGTATGCTGACCGCCCTCCACCGACGGGATATTTTCTGTCCGGCCTGTAATTTATTGTTTAACTCACCAAAGCTGACATATATTATTGCATTTTTCTTGTTAAGAGTCACTGGAAAAATCATATACTTAAAAACATATTCATAGAACACAGAATTTATTCTTTTTGTGGACAATTTCAACGATTCTATCAACGATCAGTACTGAAGCAATTTGAAAGACCCCTACTCATTTTATTTGCTTAATCTCCATTTCGTAAAATCTGAGCATATCAAGGCAGATTTAGCAAAAAGAGATCGAGCCGGGTGGCTAGGAACTCAATAAAAGATCAGATTCAAATCGAGCAAAAATGAAGCGATTCTAGTCAGCGGTCTGAGTTCTATCTTTTCTTTTCTTTTCCTTTGTTCATTCATTCAAAAAAGCATCTTTTGAGTCCTCTGCATCCCAAAAAACCTCTTCTTACTGCCAATGGAGCCAATAATTACTATCAATTGCGCAGGGCAGTCTGTTTGGTCCCTACGTCATCAAACTCGCATCAAAGAACACGCTTGTGAATGTGCGAGAATCCTGTTCAATGTAAGGACACTTGTAAAGTGCTCTCGAAATGAGCTAGAATCATTGGGAAGAAAGGTTACGTACGGGATCGAAGACAACTTATTCTTCAAACCAGGCGAGGAAGTAAATGTCTTTGCAAAACAAACAAAAAGCCCATTCCGATGGACGCAGAAGGCGCTCACAAAAATTGCGAATCTGACGGTTGGCTCGAATCCATCTGTCGTATCAACCTCACAAGAAGTTGAAACGCACCCTCTCATGCCAGGAGAGTCTATTTACGTGTTTGTGAAAACGCTCAGACTTTCTTCATTCACGTTTGACACGGATGAAATTCTGTTTCACAACAAAGCCCAGCCGCCGCCTCTCAGGGAGGAGGTAAGAATGAATTATAAGATGGTCAGAAAACTTCAATATCTCAAAAGCATCCATGCGCGTTTCTGCGAGTCTACAATGAACACGGAAGAGTTTATCATGGTTCAATGCGACCATTCCGGGAACAAAGCAGAAGCGTCAAATGTTAACAGAGGGCTTCCACACCCATGCCTTTACCTTATACCGACCTGGACAAACGTAAAAAGTGAGGCTGTTGATGACATACAGCTGCATACCGTGAAAAAATTCCCGAAGTGGGCGGAAGATCGTGGGTTGACGAATCTTGCTGCAGAGAGAGAGGAAAATTCTCGCTTTATCGAGGCAAGGAATTGTACAAACGGAGATAAAATCGTTCGAGTTGGGCTTGTGGATAAGAAGCTTTCCGCGCCTCCCGATGGCTGGGATTTCATCACTCCTAATATTAATGAGGGCCGTTCTGGAGGCCCTTTGCATTGCGTTTTTAAGAAATGGAGGGCTGCGGAAGAATGAAATTGGAGTCAAAATGTTTTCCCTCGTTAGCTCAACACGCTATTGTACCGCTTTAGAGTACATAGAAATGTTAGCGATCATTGTCTCTTAAAGAAACGGGAAGTTCATTGTTGATTTTAGAATGAATTTTTATTAAAGTATTGGTCTGCTTCATACAAAGTACTAACTACACCAAACATTAATAAATTTTAGAGTTCTCAACTTGATGAACGTTTTCTTGAGATGATTTGGGAGTCATGACGTAACTTATTAAATTAAAATATGTTTTCTTGTACCTGTAAACGGAATTATGAAGAACTTAATGCGCTTTTGTTTCTACAAGAAAAAATCAGGACCTCCTATATGATACTATGGTCATGTACTTGTGGTCAGCTCCCGTAGTCCACGCATTGTTCAGAAGTCAGAAGGCGATCGATAGAAAGGGGCGATGCTCGCATGAAGCGTTGTGTTCATAAGACTGACTCCGGGTTAATTGGAGACTATGATTGGTGTACATATGAAATAGAACTATCGCAGTAGAATGCAAAAATAACATTTACCAGTATCAAAATTGGAGACTCCATGCTGCTGCGTAAAGAACAGTTGAGTGGAGCATAAAGAAGTGAATGTCATTTGAAAACTGGCTTAATAAATCAAAATAAATACATGACAGACTTATTTTCTATACGGTGCTGCGTACCGAAATGGAAGCATTTTTCTTCTTCAGTTTTCCTGGTTTGAAAAATTTCATTTACGGACACCACAGCAGGCAAATGCAAAGTTCGGGAAAACAGAGAGGAGAAAACAATGCAGCGAGGAAACGCTTATTCCCTGGAGATGTTGAACTATCTGAGTGTACTCGGAGCGAGAAGAAGGTTGGTTGAAATTCTAGCCTAGCGCCGGTTACATCTGCTGATGAAATGTGCAAAAAGTACATAAGATCGTCAAACATAAACGGAAAAATTCTAATTCACACGGTTCTTAGTATTTCTTCTACATATCCTGCCCAATTTAAGAAAATTACAATATTAAATTCCATAGACTCAGCTTTATTCTTCCCGAAAACGATTAATGCGGTGTGCATTAGCACGCCGTTCTTTTTTTACTAAACATCTTGCCCATAGTCAGAAAATGTATATGGTGATCACAGGAACATAGACTATTATTACCAGGATATTTTTATTGCAGTTCTTTTCAAGGTCCAAGGACATTCCATTTACAGAACGAACACAAAGATTATCTGCTGTTTGCTGAAAAGTTATAAAGTGTTATAATTTTTTGATGCAAAATACCCGGGAAGAGATTGTTTCGATGAGCACTGTGTTGTCAAGGTGTAATCCATCGAAGCTGCTGTGGATTCTACTGCGATAGTTTTATGGACCAAGCCTAGTTGGAGGATGACCCGGGGTGTGTCTCTGAGCTGGATTGAAGTTTCACAAACACACCTTCGTGGATTGGGTTTTTTTTATTGGTACCGCAGTTTTGTACTTGCTTATCGTCCGTTTAATTCGCTGCACCCCTTGCCTTGCCTCCATGTGCGCATTAATCTGCGCCCAATCCAAGGTTACTTCTCTATCTTGAACGCGAGTCGCGCAGTTGTTTGGGGGACCTTATCGTCCTTTACTTCATCGGGCTGCTACAATTACTTTCGCTCGTCTTTCCATTCGCCTCTTGCAATTAATGAGCAAACGACGCAAAACTTCTTGGATATTTTATCACAGATGACTCCTGACGGAGTGAGCCCTGCTTGTTTTCCATCTACATGACTGTACCGGCCGCCGTCTGACCGTCGGGAGACAGGGGCGGGTCGGACGCTATAAGTACAGGGAGAGTGGTTCAGTTCGTCTTCCCGCACCATCGGTCGGGCGATTGGTATCGATCTTCATAGCTCACACAGGCACAACTTGGCACAGCGTGGTTTGTCGAGAAAAGTCAACCTGTGGCCCAATGCTTCAAATGACGTAGCCTTCGGCATTATGGCCACGCTGATCTGCAACTAATGATAAATATATGGAAATGGATAATAACTGGTAGATTAGAAAATTTTCTAGCTTTATTTAGATTACTTAAGCTAGAGTTCGATACAAATTAATAGGATTTAAGCACCGATGGGAACTATAGAACGATCGGACTAATCGCAACTGTTGAACGAATTGTGATGTGTCAGAATCGTACATTCCAAGTGATGCAGAATGTGCCACAATGTTTTTGGAAAATATTCAAAACACATGATATGTGCGACGCGGCGGAGGGGAGAGCGAGAATTGGGAGGAGCTTACCTTCGGACTGGCAGACGCGGCGCAGACCCAGGAATTTCTGTGGCGATGAATTTTGATTGTTAGAAGAAGCCGCGCAATATCCGCGCGACTGTTTGGAACGCGGTAGTGGTTGACGTACAAAGTGAAAAGAATGGGCACGCATGAGCGCCTGAAGGTGATCCATGTAAGGAGAACGTGAAGAGGGAAATCAGGCCCTAATCCCCCTAACTTCGCGCAGTTTTTGCTTGAAAGGGTACGGAAACGGGGCGCCCGAGTTGCATCACGAAAAACGGATGGATCCACTAGCTGAGCAAGTCGCTCAGTTATCTGCACGACAAATGGTGGGTCAACAGAGTTCAGAGCGGGCAGGAATAATTACCAACGCCGACGCCACGGGGTTCTGACCCGATGAACGCGGCGGCGGTTGCGCAGTTATCTGCTCGAAGCGAAATGCGCCGCGTTTTCCCGCCTATCTGCACGCATAATCGGAGAAGAAAGGGGAACGCGAGCGTTAGTTGCAGAGACGGCTGAGCAACGGGGTTGAGAGAAGGAAACGGAAAGGAAGAAGTTGCAGATTGTTGAGATAAAAGTCTATGGAGTCTCACAAGTCGCAATCGGCCGTCTAATTTGCAGGCCGACGGGAGATTAATTTCCTTTGTTGGAAGTTAAATCTCAGACTTAAAGACATGGTGGACCGACTCGCAAGATCTGAGACCAAGTTGGACATGGTGAGCCGGTGGCTGCACCGCTTTGCTGTCCCAAGGTCTCGCCCTTTGCTGACGACCTTCGGCGTCTGCAAAAGCTCTGACTCAAGAGACTTGTGCCTACGCCCTGTGACGTTGGCATTGCCATGCACATCGGTGATGGCAATTGACTCTGCATTCGTACGAAGACCGCACGAAAGGATCGAAGACCACAAGGACTGTAGAGACGAGTGAGTAGTTTAAAAGACTGTAGAAACATTCTTTTGCGACCTGACTTGATCGAACATCGCAGTAAAAAGTCTCTTTGAAGTCAACTGTTTCAACAAAGTTTCTATGGGGAACCCTTCTGAGGAAAGATGGCGCATTTTGAAAGTTATGGACTTGCTCCTTTGATCGGAGATGAAAGCTACCTACGTTACTCTTGTCGGAGGAAGAGAATTTCAAATGTTGTCAGTGGATGGGGGATGGCCTTTGTCTTCGCAATAGCTGATAATTTGCAGAAATTCATTTGTTAATCTCAGCGGGGAGTCGTTCTTCGGCGTTGGTAAGAAGCCGATATACAGTTACCTTACATAACTTACCGAGTCTTTTCAAGGCACTGTTTGTGGGATGGTCTATGCTGGGATCAAGTACTGTAGTCGGGATATTAGAACAATAGAAACATAGTTATATGCTGCTGAATAGGGACCCTATCATAAGGTCAGCTTTTACTGTAAACATCACATTTTGAAGCAACCGTGAATGATGCTCCCTAAAAACGTCATAATGCGAGAGATGATGTACATTACTTTCGACTATTACAGGAAAAGAGGTAGTCTCCGGATTGCCGCTGATCCCTGAGATTTCTATCGGGAGTTCAATGGTTCCTGAAGTGGAGTACCGTATATCAACACTTTAGCCCTGTCGCCATTTGGCTTACCGTTCGAAGAAGTGGCTAAAAGTAACAAAAAAAGTACTGTGCTAGAAAGGTTACCGACCTGGATGAAACCGTCTGTACTGTACAGAGATTCACCTCCCATTTGCTATTTATTTCGGGAGCCTCCCACATTTCGAGATAGGCAGCATACATCGGTCGTCCTCTCCTCAATTCATGTTAAAATGACGTGCGGTGGGGATTGCATCCTATTCTCCTAATCAGTCATCTACTATTCAAAGGCTCCTTTTGAAAGGAAAGGGAGAAGCAACTCATCCCGCTTGCTATCTATTCCTTGCCAGCATTTGTGCACATAAAAGCGTTTGCCATTACGGCGAACAACATCGACCCTGCCAGTTCCGCCGAACCGCCGAGGGATAATCCACTGGCCACTGGTACCAAGACCTGAGACTCTGTACAAGGCTATGCTCTTTTACATTGAGCCGCGAAAGTATCTGCGCTTATGGTTCGCATAACCAGAGTGAATATTTAAATTTCTGTGGTCGAACGCTACTTCTCCCTCTCTTTCTTCTCAGTCGTGTGAGTTTTACCGCTGACGCAAATTTTGCTGATATTGAATGTACAGTACTGTATCACATGACTCATGTGATACATTCCATGTCATCCAAAATTCGCGTTCGCCTTCCGAAGGCCCACATAATGCACATTGGGATACTCCCGTCGCACACTAACCGAACCGTGGAAGGCTGTTCGCTCTTTTTATTTATCTGCTGTTAGCTAGAAGTGCATGTGTGTACATACGTACCGGTAGCTACGAGCGCTAACGCTACGAAAAGAACCACACTCGTGGAACACATGGCAGTTGGGGGCGTCAATCTCCCAGACTCCACAAATGGCCAAAAGCCCATATTGAAAATTTAATTTAAGTTTTGAGATACAACCAATTACAATGCTTTCTTCGTCTGACTTCATCCTTGCTGGTATCAGGGGTGAAGTCAGCAGAAATAATGCAATGTGGTTGGCTGTATCTCCAAGGCGGATATAAATTACACAATAATATCCCGCCCGTAGAAATGCCGTGTCGGAAGAAAATAATATGTGCGGTAGAGGGAAACTGTAGCCTTTCGACACAGCCATGCGATTCTCAGTCCAACAATTGCAGTTTGACAGAGACTGGCGCAATACAACGTTACCCTAGGATGACTTTTGCGGATTAAAAGCACAGGGGATTCTGATCCTTACGGTATTGCATTACAGTAGTATTATGATCTCTTCATTTTGGCGGGACGGAATTCTGAATCGTGCTTGTACAGGCCGTATACGCACTGTACAGATGAGCTTCTGCGCCAGCGGTAAAGATGTAAAGATGTCGTCCAGGTAATCAAGATCTCTCCCCTGCATTGGGTGCCTTTATCCTGTCTTTTTATGAACTACAACCCAAAAAAGCCCTCGAGATGGTGACGACCCAATTCATATATCCCTGAACTCTCATCCTCTGTTCTCTTCTTCCTTGCTCACTACTTGTATCCTGATTCGCATAAACAATATCGTCGCCCGAACTCGGACTCCTACAAACAATCAGATATCTGCAAACCAGTCTATCTGTGCTCCCCTTCCCGCCTACACACGCTCCTTGGCACAATCTTGATCAACACCAAGGAACGGAAAAGGAAGCTGTGCTACCGTGTAAAGGTAAACAGCGCTCACCTGGAAAAAACCCAGCTAAGACGGATCGGCTCGAATCGTTGCGCAGGGGCATACACTTCGCGTCTGAGGTTCGTTTCCATTGGTGGTCCACACTAGCCCTCCGCCCTCCTCCTCCCTGCCCACACGTCGATCGACCAGAGGTACTGAGACTAACAAAAACATCACCCTCGGACAAAAACTCCACTGGCAAACAGGACGATCAATCGCGATCCAGCTTCATCGATCTTGACAGCGGACATGATGCGGAAACACAGGCCAAGTTCCGCGAGAGCGACGACAAGTACGACCAACAGGTGGACCAGCTCAGCGAGGATGTACAGACATTCTGCGCGACAGTGGGGGGGCTAGAGAAAGAGCTTTCGGACGGAACGGGGCAGGACGACGAAGATGGCGTGTCCGACGAGACGATGGACAGTGCGATCGAAGAGTCTCAGCGACTGCGACGCGACCTCAAACGGCTCGCCGTTCACAACGAGCAGTACGCAACGCAACGACCGGACCGGAAGGCCGCGGTCCGCATGTCGTGAATGCGCATCAGGCGGCTGCGCGCTCGTTCGTCGACGCGATGGGACGGCTGGATAAGGTACAAGACACGCAGCGACATGGGTTGAGACGCGAATTGAAGCAGAAGATGCGCGCGCTGAAACCAGAAGCGACCGATGCCGAGCTGGAGGAGGCTGTGCACGCCGAGTTGGGTGGGGCGGCGGGCAGAGAGAGCGGTGAAGGCGGGATGGAGACGCTTGTGAGTGACCTGCCTGCCGGGCAGCGCAAGGCGTTACAGGCGCAGGTGGATGTGGTGCGCGGACGGACAGAGCACATCCGCAACCTGGAAGCGAACATCGTCGCGCTGCACGAGATATTTGTGGAAATGTAGCTGTTAGTGCAGGGACAGGGCGAGCTAATCAACGCGGCCGAGTACAACATCGAGGAGACAAAGGAGGCGACGCAGGCCGGGGTGCGCGAGCTGGTGCAAACACGGGATTATCAGCGCTCGGCGAGACGGAAGAAGCTGTGCGTTGTGTTGCTCGTGGTGGTGTTGGTACTGGTCGTGGCTGTGCCCGTGTTGATCGTGTATGTGCCGAAGTGGTTACCCCAGACGAAGAAAATTATTGAGTCAATCCCGATTATTGGTGGCGGGTCGGATGCGTCGCCGACCCCGAGCCCGGGCCCTGCGGTTGGTGAGAACGGCGCGATAAAGGGGCTAGCGCCGACGGGGCGGGGAACAGCGCGGGCGGTCGGAGAGAGGCTGTGCGTGCTGAGGATATCGTACGAAGAGGAGGACGAGAATCACCTCAACCGTGGGTTGAACGTCGACAGTCAATGAGTCGAGAGGCTGTGGAAGAGTACGGCAATGGGCACCGGTGCAAAATGCTGGGCATTTGATAGGGAAATAGGGAAGAGTAGAAAAGGGGAAAAGTGGAAGGTGGACGTCTTCCTATTATCTTCTTAAATTTAACTTGTATGTAAGAGCCTCCCCACCAGTGACTTATCCAACTGCTCCAAATCAATGATGGTCCTGGTGAAGCTGGCCACGCCGTGTCGGAAAGGACCGAAGTGGGCCACTTCTTTGGATTGCTTGCCCCAAATCAACGATCGAAGTCCCTGTGGTTTGAATTCCTGAATTGGAACTGTGTCGCTGTATTCCGCCTACGGTCTGGTCTCCACCAATTGTATTAATCGATTTGGATGAATGCCTTCATGGGGGCTCCCTCTCCATATGAATGTGCCCAGGGCCTACCGTTCCATTTGATTTGATTGACTACTGGTGGGTAGACTCTAACGCATGATGGATGAGATAGGCAAGTCCAATCTTTCAAGTTCAATTTATCAATTTATTGTTTTTCACATCACAGCCGATCGCATCCACGGATCACGCTTCTATGAATTGATAGACGTTCATCATAGACACGAGTCATTCCCATCTCCCCGGGTACTAAAGGATGTTTTCCACCCGCTCTCACGACTGAAATGACGCACCATCAACGTCTGTTGAAACAGTTGACTTCAAAGAGCCTTTTTAACTGCGATGTTCGATCAAGTCAGGTCGCAAAAGAATGTTTCTACAGTCTTTTAAACTACTCAC